>OX016540.1:227186373-227351185 GCA_943590905.1 Sphaerophoria taeniata | reverse complement strand
CGAACTGTACATAAAAGTACCTTGGACGTTCGCCATATTATTTCCTTTTTGTCTTTCTCATTTTTTCTTATTCATTCGATGTTCAACCGTGGTTTTGGCTAGTTCGCCTCCTTATGTTACTTAAAACTAAAATCTTAAAATTATCTTAAAGCTAAAGACTTAAACTAAATTAAGAACTTAAAACTAAATAAAATATTTTAGTGATTAAATTAAATTCGCGTTGTCTTTTTATTTCAAAGATTGTGCCAATAGAAGGGCACAAATTGGTGACCCCGAAAGCAAAAAATTATTTTCTTTTAAAAAAACACGCGCAAAGTCAAAGGAAATAATATGGCGAACGTCCAAGGTACTTTTATGTACAGTTCGCATTAGAATTATTTTGGTACAGTTCAAAATGAAACAGTTCAAAGTGAATCTGTGTTTGGAATGGTCGGTAGGTATGTAACGCGTTTACACGTTGGTTGTTATTTACGTGTAGACACGCTACAATGTGCCTTTAAAAATTAAAAGCTTTATTCCATGTAGGAAACCTTGGTTTACAAACGAAATCAAATCATTAATGATTCAGCGTGACTTGACTTACAAGCGATGGAAGAGATTTCGTGTCGAAAGTATTTACCAACAATATTGTTCACTTCGAAATAAAACGGTTTTGGCGGTACGCAATGCAAAGGTTAAATTATTTTCTGGTCGCTTTTCTAATTGCCAAAGTAGCAAAAAAATCTGGCAATTACTCAGGCAAACTGGCATCTGTAAGTCACAAGATAATCAAATTTCAGATTTGGATATTAATGACCTGAACCAGAAATTCATATCCAACTCAGTCTACAACGGCAGTATCAACACCACCCCGTCAACCGACTTTGATCGCGAACCATTAAGTAGACGTTCGTTTAAATTCACAGATATTTCTTCCGAAGATGTGGTCGAAAGCGTCCTTTCTATTAGGTCAAACGCAGTAGGGCTAGATCAAATGCATCCTACATTTCTTAAACTTTTGTTGCCAGTGCTACTACCATACATTACACATATATTTAATTCAATTCTTTCCACAAGTGAGTTTCCAACTCAATGGAAAAGTGCAAAAATTGTGCCGGTTCCTAAGACTTCTAAATGCGATGATTTTAGACCAATTTCTATATTACCTTTTCTGTCTAAAGTTTTTGAAAAGATTATTCAAAAGCAGATAAGTAGATTTCTAAGTCATGAAAATTTATTAACTTCTAAGCAGTCCGGTTTCCGTAGGGGGAATAGTTGTATTACCAGCATTAATAAGCGTTACAGAGGATTTAAGGAAAGCAATCGATCGTCAGGACATATCTTTTCTAGTTCTCCTTGACTTTTCAAAGGCCTTTGATATGGTGAACCATTCAATACTGTGTAATAAGCTTTTGAATCTATTTAATTTTTCTTGTAGTGCAGTCCGACTAATGAATTCTTATTTAACTAATAGATTACAAGCTGTTGAACTAAATAAAGCCCTTTCCGAGTTTTTATTAAATACTAGTGGTGTCCCACAGGGATCTATCCTTGGTCCTCTGCTATTTTCAATGTATGTCAATGAGCTCCCTTCTATTATCAAACATTGCTCAATTCGTTTGTATGCCGATGATGCTCAGCTATACATCAGTTGTCCGTTGGGGTTCATTGAACATGCTGCAGTTTCCTTGAATGAAGACCTGGAAGTAATTAAACGCTGGTCGGACGAAAATGGTTTGGTGCTAAACCCAAATAAATCGAAATGTCTTGTTATTTCTAGGAGTAAGTTGGAGCTTTCGTATTTCCCCCCATCATCTTAAATTCCAGTTGTATTGAGTTCGTTGAAACTGCAAGAAACCTAGGTGTAATTTTTAATCGTGCCCTTACTTGGAAAAATCACATAGACTACATTGTTGGCAAGACCTATGGTGTTCTCCGCACGCTTTGGTCTACACAGTACTATACTCCGATAAAAATACGTACACTACTTGTGAAAACGCTTATTCTACCAGTACTTACTTAAATACTTATGGCTGTGAAATTTTCTGTAATTCAGACTACGTAAGTAAAAGAAAACTTACTGTTGCATTTAATAGTGCTGTAAGGTACGTTTATGGGCTACGGCGCTATGATCTGATCATATATCACATCATTCAAAGAATTTCTTAGGTATGTCTTTTGAAAATCTACTTTGTCTTCGAACTGTAACATTACTTTCGGATATACTTCTAACCCACCAACCAATTGATTTGTTTAATGAAATAACTTATCTTAATTCGAATAGGTCGTGCCTTTTAGTTGTTCCTCGATTCAACTACCTCACCTCTGAACGACCGACAGTTCTTTGTTCACTCTGTACGTATATGGAACTCATTGCCGCGCGATATAAGAAGAATTAATAGAACATCTTTGATGAAAAAACAACTAAAGTATCATTTTAGTAATGTATAAATAATTATGACACAATTTTATTTTATTTTATTTGTATAATATAACGGATTCATTAATATTCTTAACTGAATTATGTTGAATATCAAATATAGTAGCTGATGTACAATTAAAGTGCTTCACTAATTTATAAGATAATATATCTTACAGTGTAAGCTTTTCTTGAATTAAATAAAAACTAAAACTAAAACTAAACTAAAAAACGAGCTTGGCAGGGATGCCAAAAATAGTGTCCTCAAAATCGATGAAAAGGTGTCGGGTCTCGATTTGGAGTTTAAAGGTATTATTAAGGATCTGCCGCAAAGTGAAGATTTGGTCGATGGTTGACTTTCCAGTTGTGAAGCCACATTGATGGACCAATCAGATCGTTGACGAAAGGTTTCCGGCGTTCATTTATTACGGCGGGCAGAATCTTATAAGCGATGTTAAGGATAGTGATAGACCATCTGCTCCACCGACTTTGAACTCAAAGATTTTTTGGGCTAAAGCATTTTTTCTCACGACATTACCTTCTTCTTAGTATTGTTACCTTGGTTTTTTTTTCAGCTAGATCGTATCATCTATATTTTCTAATTTTTCCGATGGTGCCAACTCAACAGCAGCGTAAGGCAACTTTAGAAGTCATCTATGATGGGGACAAGATTATCTGCTGAGATGTTTATAAGGACAGTTCTTTTGCTTTTTTTAAGGATTAGGCATATTATGAATCATGGGGCCGGTTCACTTCTGACCTTATATTCTTTGCCTCCAACCATTCAGCAGCTTAGCCTGACTCCAACAGATTTATTGCACTAATATGTCGATATCGCTTCTTCGTCAAATCCTTACACCAAATAAAACTGTTCTATTCTAAACTTGATTCATGGGTTGAATGGAAATTAAAAATAGCTACACTGAAATTAAAACAAACAAACAAAGATGAAAGAAGAAATTTCAGGCCTTCAACGAATGCTATCGTTAAAAAAAATTAAAATAAATACCTGGACATAATCCCATATCTCTTTTTACTCAACCGTTTTTTTTTTACAATTGAAAGCTTTAATCCGCTTTCGCACTTAAGCCCGATTCCATTTCTATCACTTTCAAAATAAAATCAAAAAAAGAAAAAAAAAACAAAATTTTCCGATTGATATATCTACCTACATAATGCTCTTATTTGCCATCATCGTCGAACAGTTCGTTGAGCTTGGACGAAATGAATAGCGACAAAAAGTATTAGGACCAGAGATCTGCATTTGCCACACAATTTGATTCAGATTTACCTACTGTTTGTTGATTTGATTGTTTTTTAGTTTCACTATGTATCTAACTGGGACAGAAGCATGGAACATAGAGCGAGGTACCTACGGGCAACAAAAAAAATTGTTTGAACAAAAAAAAATATAAAAACGGAATCAATTTCACTGCAGAGTTGGGTAAATGCTTTAAATTAAACATTTGATCACGTAAGGGATTAAATATATTTTTAAGGGGTTTATGTTGCATTTCAAATGGAGTTATCTAGTTTTCATGTTTTCATGTGTTGTGTCCTGCGGTTTTAATCGCCTTGATGCTATATAATATAGTAATAGAACGAAACGTACCTAACTGTAAAAAAAGGATTTATGCTTAACGTACACCAACCAAAACGTCAAGCAGAGGAGAATCAACACGTATTTTATCTCAGAGGGGTGTCGTTTCAGGTCTGTGGTAGGTAACCTTCCCTTCCAAAAAACCAACAATCTCCAAAAATCAAGATCCAATCGACGATTTCTGCAGCTGCAAAATTTGGTTAAGCAATGTGAAGAATTCCCGCATGGAGCCTGAGCTGCGAAGTCTTGGGTAATATAACATAATGCCAGGCGAATTTAAGAACATCAGCGCCATAGACGTTCTGGATTACGAAACTCGTAGAAAGGACATGCGAACACTAATGACACATCATCAAGGAACCATAGATATGGGAGCATCGAAGAACAGGATCTTTCGTAAGGGTATCCACAAAGTCATAAATTTTTTTACGTCTATACTCGCGCCTGCTGGTATAATGGGGTAGCAAATTGGAAGGTGCTGCCATTTCACGTATACATATCTCGAACTTGCGCTCGATCTTAGGCGAGTGTCGCGTCATTGCAACGTTCGTCCAAGTGTTCCGAAGATTTTGGATTGAGATTACATTATGGGTTTCCGGAGTCATTGGTCTTTCTCTTTCCTCATGAACGGCACCTGATGTCTTATTTTCTTGAAACCAACCTTCTTTTTTGGTTACTGAGGCAGCGCGCAGCGGAATTATTATTAACGATTTTACTTCGGATATAATCCTTCCTTTTAACCCTCTGCTTCAAGCGTTTGGTAGGCTGCCTTGCGCAATGGCTCGTAAATAATTTTATTTATCCGCATTGCCGAACCTTGTGTTTTCTTTTTCTGTTGTACTCCATGGCGATCGATTAAGAACTGATTGGGTTTTGTGTTCCGCCGTCGCTTTAAAGGTCTCTTACATGGCTGCTTAAAACATTTCGTTTTCTACCGTTGTTACTCGTTACCAGAACGATGACTGGGGATATGTAGACGAATATCAAACTGATAGCCATTATCAGACAGCAGTTTTCAGGGTACTCCGAACGTTGCAATTATCCTTTCCCTAATTGCTTTTATTAAGGTAGTCGAGGAAGCATATCTTAAAGATACTGTCTCCACTTATTTCGAAGACTTTTCGAAAAAACCGGCTATATCATTGTCGGCCGGGAATCTATGAATCGCGCTGGAGGGTTTCATTTGTCAGACTTTGTAGCGCTTACAGAAGGCACATTGCATGATACACTTACGACATAAAGAAACATTGTAGAAAAGAAAGCTCGTTCATACAAGATGACAATCCCGCGCTGCAGCTACAAAGCATTGACTATGTCAAAAAATCTATTATCGGGCTCAGTGCAGCGGCAGCGTAGACCAGGATGCCGAAAGCCTTGGGGTGCGAAATTGGATGTTGTAGGTCAATAAGCGGTGTACGTTGAAAAACTTCCTGAATGGGGACCGAACCGGACGATGATGTAATGAAAAAGCTAAATGTGGTCACTTTTAAATTGTGTGTACCACCTTAGTCACAGTCGTTCACTCCTCTGTCGTTCTTTGGAATTGGATTAAAATACTTTTTGATCAGGATTAATGGTTTGCGTTCGTTCTGCTTACTATGTAAGTTGTTGGACCTGGGACACCTTCTGGCTGGATCCTTTTAAATGATTTTGGTTCATTTCTTGATTTCTTGTATACATTCTCCTACGCGCATGGAAAACGTAGACGAAGGCTCAACGATAACTAATATATTTTTCTCTGAAATAATCCTAAATATTCTCATCCGTTATTGTTTAGGTACGCTTGTACCAAGATATAGAGTCCTATGATGTGGCACTTTCGACGGATGATCTACACAGCGACCAGAAAATCTCTTAACAGTCGAACTGTCAGTGAAGGAAGGGCATACATCTCAACTTGTAGACCTTCAAACTCAACGCACTGGTCACTGATGAAGATTAGATATCGAAAATGAGAAAAATTGCAGTTAGTGCTTTATGTTATCAGTCCTGTCCAACTGCACTGAGTACTGAATGCTGAGCACATTTGAAGGAAAAATTATTCGACTAACTTGGTACCTTATGCAAAAAACTAAGAGCTATCCCAAATGCAGATGTAGCCAAAATGCGACGACTACATAAATGTAATAAGCCACATCAAGCGGATGGGTAGTAACGCTCCAACTGTAAAAAAAACCTACACTTCAAAGTCTCCTTATTCGAGACTACCCGAAGTAGCAAACCATCGATGCATTAAGTTTCAACGACTGGAGGTCGCTCACAAGTGAATTTGTTCGATGAAGGACTACGGCATCAATTCTTGAACCTTTGGATGTTTATATTCATTTCCTAGTCAAGGAAAGGATTTTCATGTGGCCATGAAAATTGTTAGCCTTCTCATATGCTCCTTAACATTGACTCTAGTGCAATTTGTAGTTTCCTAATTAGAATGAAAAGTTTCCTGAAGCCTATAATGAAATGCCATAAGAATACGAATGAGCTATTTTTCCACGAAGTCAAGGACCCAAAATGCATGCAAATCATTTCGGTTGAATGCACTCTGTTGTTGATTGAACAGCCAATTAAAAAGACGATTTTCCATCCGTTGAAGCGTCAAAACTAGGCCAAAACATCATTCCAACTAATTCAGAGTTCCCACATCTATATCAACCCAGCAGTCGTCCACATTGTGCTGTTGTCAACTTCATCCTTGTTTCCGAACAGAAGCTCTCTAAAGCACATTTTTGCGAACACAACCGAGACAACCTTTGCCAAAAAAAAAAAGGAAAATTGCAAAATGCAATTTCGTTCAAAACTTCTCGACTATATGAGCCAACACACAACCTTCGATTAATTTCCGTTAATAAAACGACAACCATATCGAACCGACATATACAACAAGACTCCTCTACCAACAATGTGGTTCGTATCTACGATGTACATGAACCGCACCCGATAGCGCTTTTATGTCATCAAAATGCAACGAGCGTAAACATCATTTCGACTCTCCGACCTCAAAACAGACGTTCGTTTCCTCATCAGCCCATGTTTCCCAGAAAAAAGTGACTCCAAACCACCTGGTGAGTAATCTGTCCTTCAGATTGAATTGGAATTGATGGGATGAGATGGAAAACTTTAAATTCTCCTTCAAGATTTGAAACTGTTAATTTATTGTTTTCAAACACCAGCAAGTGGATAAAGGTTGAATCCCATAACACCATCCACCATCAGTTGCCACTTTTGAGTGTCTATAGAGACATTTTCGAATTTATCATTTCAATTCAAAAGCCTTAATCACCTCAAGTATTTTTCATGATGTTCCAAACGAATTTCCTGGGTTAGTCAAATATGTAATCATGAACCCCATTCAACAAAAGGCCTGCCCGTACAGTTCGTGGACGCAATTTGATAAATTTTGCATTCAAAACATTTCAAAAACAACATTGTGAAATTTAGAAATATGAGTTTCCGAACGTTGACAATTATTTATGATCAATAACGAACCAAATGTCACAGGACCATAATTACTAACTGCATATCCGCATCAATAATCAGCTGCAGAATACCGCATTTGGAATAATTAGTTTTTGAATAATAAAAATCAATTGAGGTTATGACGTCGTCATTGCGATAAATCGCAATAAATCGCTCCACAGTTGGTATTTATGTTGTTGATGAGAAGGAGCTTGTGTTAATTTTGTGGCTTATCAATTTTTCAATGAATGATTACTAGCAACCAATTTTTGGGAAACATTTAGTACAAGTAGCTTGCATAAGGTCAGGATAGTTTCCAGGGAGAATAGAACGGGTCCAGAAATATTAACATACTTACTTATGGTGGCGCTACAGTCCAGGTTGGACCGGAGCCTCATCAAACAAGCGTCACCAGCCAGCTCGGTCCCTTGGTAGCTGTCAACTGTCTCCAGTTTTGCACGCCAAGTTAGTTCAGGTCCTCTACCACCTGTGTGCTCCACCTGAGTCGCGGTATTCCTCTTCTGCGACGTCCTTCCAGGTTGGATTTGAAGATCCTACGAGCCGGAGCATTATTTTCCATTCGCTCTACATGACCCAACCATCTAAGCCGTTGGACCTTAACTTTTCTGGCAAAGTCAGTGTCGCTGAAAAGCTCGTATAGTTCTTGATTGAACCGTCGCGTCGGTCGTCTCCATTCTACATTTATGCGAGTTGAACCAATAGTCAATCGAAGAAATTTTCTCTCGAAGCAGCCCAAAGTGTTTTAATGGAATGTTCTCATGGTCCATGTCCCTGCACCACACATGAGGACCGGGATGGTGAGGGTTTTGCACAGTGAAACTTTAGTTGCTCGAGAGAGAACTTGACTACTCAATTGCCTTCTAAGTCCAAAAAAGCAGCGATTGGCAAGAGTGATTCTTCGTTTGATTTCAGCGCTGGTGTTGTTGTCTGAGTTTATAGGGGATCCTAGGTAGACAAAATCTTTCAAAACCTTGAAATTAAATCTGTCTATGCTGACGTTTGCTCCGAGACGTCGATGCTGGTTGTCCTTTCTTGTTGACAGCATTAACTTGCTCTAGCCCTCGTTGACCGCTAGACCCATCTTCCTGGCCTCCGACTCAAGACTCACAAACGCTCCACTGACATCATGCTGTGTTCTTCCAATTATGTCAATGTCGTCTGCGTATCCTAGTAGCTGGACGGACTTTTGAAAGATTTTGCCTCTGGTGTTGACGTTGGAGATTTGCACAATCTTTTCAAGAATGATGTTGAAGAAATCGCATGACAACGCATAGCCTTGTCTAAAACATTTTTGACATCAAAAACGTCCGTTAGGTTTTTCCGACCATGATGGAACAGCGTGAGTTTTCCATTGTCATCTTACACAGACGGACGAGTTTTTCTGGGATGCCAAAACTAGACAATGCCCTATATAATTGGTCTCTATAGACGCTGTCATACGCGGCCTTGAAATCGATGAAAAGGTGGTAGGTATCAACGTCAATGTCGGGTGGGTTGAATTGGTCCTGACATGCGAATACATAAAATAAGGAGTACCTACTTAAGTGTTAGAAGCGGTCTAATAACTTTTAGTTGACAGCACTATTTTATCTAGCGGCCATTTTTCAGCTGTCGAGTAATTCATTTTTAGTTTTGTGAGATTACCACTAAGTACCTTACGTGGAGTTGAAGATTCAAACCAAATAACACAACCAACCTGCACTGTTCGTTTAACTGCTTTCTGGTTCCCGATTCGGTCCCTAGAAAATCGCGGCTCACATCGTGAAAAATCGTATGATTATATGTCTGTCCTGTAGCTGCCCGTAGTTTAGTGGTTTGGTGCGTTGGCTGCTAAGCAGAACGTCGTGGGTTCGAGTCCTACTCATGCCCATAAAGTTTTTATTTCATCTTTCACGGGCACTGCATCTTGCGAAGAACTGACAAAACTTCTAAGAGCTCAATCTGTCATGAAAAAGTGCTTCTCAACTGTGCCGTTCGGAATCGGCGTTAAATTTGTTAAAAAGGTCTCCTCAGTTCTTCACACGCACCCAGAAAATTGTTGATGGACAGCTCTTAAAATAGTGTTTTCCCTCAAAAATATTGTGGTATGCGAATGCAAACTCCTCAGGCGTTTGCTTTAAGAACGCTGTCTACTGTACCGAAGTGGAACGGAAACTGGTTTTTGCTCACGAAAACTCATCCTCTTATACATTTTTCGGTTGGTGTTGAGTTTGAATTATATCACACGCAAACCAAATGAGTATCATTTCTGTTTTCATGTTGTTGCTTTCTTCTGTTGTATTCTGTGTTTTCGGTCGTTGCCAGTGATCACTTATAACAAGATTGGAAACCTTGCTGTCAAAGTGTTATTTGCCTACAAGCTGAGGGAGCAGGTTAGCTGAAACAGTATGCGTGTAATACAAACTTAAGGAGCAGGTTAGCTGTAAGAGTATGCGTGGTTTTGTAATAAAGATACAGTTGCCTACATAATAAATTGCAAGTTAGCTGCAAGAGTATGTGTGCATGAAAAAAATAACTTTTGCGGTATTTGGAGGGTAAAACGTAGGTAGGTTTCCAATCTTGTTATAAAGTGATCACTGGTCGTTGCATTCTCTTCTTTTTCTTTCTAGTTCCCAGAGCCGGAGCTTCGCAGGCGTCGAGGGGGCGCTTGCATATTTTATGCGTTTTCAAGCTTTTACGTGGGTTCGCTCCTGAGTTTTGTCGAACAAAATAAATTATCTGTTACGCTTCGTAACAGTTTGGTTTGGCATTTCAAAATGAATAGACTGACGCGACGCGACGCCTGAAAAATTTAACACTTCAACGTAACAGTCAATGGTGACCGCTATAGAGCCAGAATAACTGACTTTTTGCTTCATGAATTGAATAACCATGATGCGCAGAAGCTGTGGTTTTAACAAGACGGCACAATATGTCACTCAGCAAGGAAACATTTGGTAACCGCATAGTTTCACTTCACGGACCCAAGGATCCTGCGATTTAACGACACTTGATTATTTTCTGTGGGGATATCTGAAGTCGCCATCTTACGCCGGAAAGCGGCAACAAATATTGGAAAAGGTTAGAGAAAATATTACCACCAGATCAGATTACGTCCGACCAAGCCTTGACGGTCAAATGCCAGAAATCAATGATTTGTAATGCCAGAACATGAAGTTTCGAAAGTTAATTTGAAGTCAAAGTGAAAGCATCATCAACGTCTTATTATTCAAGGTTATGTGACAAAAAAAAACCTTTTTAATTGTCCCTCGACGAAAAGTCTTGTTTTCATAATTCCATGTCACTTTGTTGCGTCTCTCTTGTCATCAAGAAACCAAATTAACCACATAATGTCCTAGATAAAATGGCTCTTTTCCTTCCAGAAAAAAAGCAAGAGAGATTGAAAATTTGTGTCCAAACTTTAGTTTTACAATTAATAAAAGTTTTCTCGTTAGAAAAATACTAAGCGAAGAAAAAATACCAACAAAAATGTTAACCACAAAAAAAGCTGACCTCTAGAAAAATGTGTAGTGCCAGGCAAAACATTATGACGTCAATCAGCTGGGGAAAAAAAGTTAATTACGACCACAGAGGATTACAAAATTTTCCGTTGAAATAATTTCAATTTTAATTAAATTATGCTCGAGTGAGTTTTTTTTCATCTTCTATGTTTTTGAATGACCAATGATGTTAATATGAGAGCTTTGAAGTGTGTTTAAGCTGATTAGTGTCCGATGCACACATTTATGTCCTGAAATATAGGTAATTAACTGGCTGTTACATAATTTTCGTTTTAGTCATTATTTCGTTATAAATTAATATGGTGGAACCTTTTTCCAAAAAATATCAACCTCGTTTAATTTTCTCGTAAAAGTTTTTTTTTTTTGACTCTTAATAGCGGTCGTTTGTCTTGTGAGAACGTTTCAGCTCTTTTCTTAAAATTTTAAATAAGCACCGTCACCGAGTTGGGGGAGTAGGAGTGGACCCTTGACTATGTTAAGCCAAAGGGGCCTTGGGGTTAACCCGAACTGCAACTGTATGCCACCACAGCCGTTCGTTGCCATCGCTGACAAGACTGACGACAGAGTGTAAATTTCTTACTGCAGTATTTGTGCACTGAGCTAGGTGCTTGGTATTATTTTACGATTCCTTGGTGGCAGCCATGTTATGGGTTAGGAAGGATGCAAAGGCAAACTATTATCCTGTCTGTTGAAGAGGAGTTTTTGCTTTTTTTTATGGTGAAAGCAGAAGGTGCAATGGACTAAGGTTTTATTATTTATTGTTGGCGTTGATGGCGGCGTGGTGGATGTGTTGGGTGCACTTCACTCAATGACTCAAGTTCCCGAGACAATGATGTGGCAGTTGAAGTAATTTAATTTTTTTTTCTCGTTGGTTTTAGTTACAACGTGAGATAACTGAGTTCTAGTTCTTTGTTTATGTCACCACAGTGTTGGCAATTTTAATTCCGCTTCTTGTCTCAAGAGTTACAAGTTGTTACATATTTTCCTTTGAAGAATTTGGAATTTGTTTCGTGGGTATGAGACATTTCTGTGTGGTAAATGTTACGGTATCGAGTGATAATGTGACTTGAATATACAATATTTATTTTAATTGACACGAAATTTACTATACATATTCGAAACATAATCTTTTGGCTTTAAAATTCAAATATAGTTTGTGGCTTAGGATCGCCACAACTGACTCTAACGTAGTCTCTCTAGAGCTCCAAATTTCAATGACTTTTTCAAACCTTTTTGGTGGCCGTAAGTATATCGGCAACAACGCGAAAGAAAATTGTCCTTCAAGTGATCAATGGTTTATCAGCATAAACTAGCGACTTCACATAATAACCGCAGAAAATAGTCAAGCGGTGATAAATCACACCATTCACGGGTCCTTAACGTAACCGAACGTTTCTTTCAATTATGGCATAAGTTGTTTCAAAAAAGTCAGTAATCGTTCCCCTATAGCGGTCACAATTGTCTGTAACGTTCTAGCTGGCATTGTTGCTTACTTACTTAACCGGCTCCCAATTCAGTCGTACAAAACCAAGCGCTCTGGCATTCGCAGTTTCTAATTGTTTGTACCGAAGATGTTGTCTCCCTGGTCGTCTCAAAGCTAGGCGCTGCGAAGAGAAGATTTTCTGGGCTGGAGCGTTGTAATCCATTCCATCGATAAGGCCGAGCCAATGTAGTCGTTTTTTCTTAGCTTTCTGGACTTCATCCACATCTTGCTACAGCTCGTACAGTTTGAGGTTGAACCTTCTCTCCATTCGCCATCGTCGCATACGGTACAGAATATCCGTCGAATTTTTCTTGTGAAAATGCCCAGTATCATTTCCAAATTATCTACCAACACTCGGCGCCCTAGAGTAGGACTGGTAAAATCAAAGTTTTGTATAGCAGTTGTGAACCCAGTTGTTTTGCCAAATCAGAGTAGCAGCGCTTCGTTGGGGTAATTTTTCTTCGGATCGCCACTTAGATGTCGTTTGTGTGATTGATGTTTGTTCCAAGGTAGGTGAACTCCTTAACTACCTCAAAATTGCTGTTACCAAAAGTGACGTTTTGTCATAGATGGTGGACAGATGTTCTTTTGTTTGTTGATAGCATGTACTTTGTTTTGTCCTCATTCATTCTTCAATCGCTATGAAGGCCTCAAGCACGGCTCTCTTGGATCGACCGATGATGTCTTTGTTGTCCGCATTGGATTGACGTTTTGCTGACCTGTCAAATAGCTGTAGAAACTAAAGAGCTCCTAGAAAAGTGTGTAGAAACCATACATAAAAATCGCTAGAAAATTATAGAAGTTGATTTAACTGATGTGTAAAAGTTGCTATTACACTTAGAAATAGAAATCTGAGTAAGTTGTAGTAAATAAGACACAAACTCAGAAATCTTAGTTGTCTCACAAAAGATAACCTAACTTAATGCATACAAACAAGCGAGGAATCCTTGAAACCTCACCTGAGCAAAATTTCTCCGAAAAACGACATTCCAGCTTCAATTTAACTAAAATGCCATCAGATACAATAACTGGCATAACCGTTGATATGCTTAAGCAAATGCTCGATGAAAAAAACAAAGAGTTAGTCAAGGATCTTGCAACAAAGACCGATCTCCAACTACTTGTAAACGAAATATCTAGCATCAAGTTACAACACGATGAGATAAATAATAAAATGAAGAAACTGGAAGAGCGAAACAGGCAGTTGGAACTGCAACTAGACAAAATTTCACAAAAAAACACCGAAACAAATCTCATAGTTCACTTACCTGTTGAGCAAAACGTTGACTTGAATGACAGGGCGAAGTCTATATGCACTGAACTTCTTGGTCCAGGCAACACGAACCAAGTTGAAACTGTGTATAACATACCCAGTCGAGACCCTCGTTCCAAGACAGTGATTGTCAAAATGAGATGTCGAGAATCAGTTTGGGCAGTACTCCGTAACACTTCGAAACTCAAAGCGACAAAAATTCGTATTACGAAGGACCTTCCGTTCAACATGCGCAGAAGGAGAGCAAAGCTGGTGGCGATCAAAAAAATACTGTGCGATGCAAATCCCCGTAAGAAAATTGTGCTCCGAGATGACAAACTACTTGTTGAGAATACAATCTTCACATGGGATACCTCTGAAGGGCTTATATGCGGTCAAGAGAATGGAATAAGTGTTTTAAGTAGAATATTAGATACTTTGCCTACAGGTATTCAAAAACTTATGAATGAATTACTCCACCAAAACAATGCGTACCAACTGTCAAGAGCAAACCAAGCTCAAACGTCACAAACTCAGCGTTCAGGTGCTTCAACTTCTTGGCAGATGCAAAAAACAACCGCTGTACCCTTAAATGATGGAGCTCGTTCACACACAGAATCTATTTGAGATTTACACGTCTATCAGAAAGAACCACAAATAAATGAATTATTATATATTAATCTAAGAATTTTAAGTTATAATGTCTCTGGACTGAAAAATAAGTTAGAGTTTAATGAATTTTTTAATTATATTTATGAATTTGATATTATTATATTACTTGAAACCCATGTACTTAAAAATGAAGAAAAATTATTTAAAAATGCGTTTGCAAACTACGAAGTAAAATGGTCCTGTGCAATTAAAACAAGTATTTTTGGAAGAGGTAGTGGCGGTGAACTTCTCGCGTACCGTAAGAACATGAAAGAAATAGATGTTGAATTAAAAGAGATAGGAGAAGCTTGTGTTATGAAACTAATGAAAAACAGTAATGTCCTATACATAATTCCTACGTATTTGAATTGCAGTCACTGGGAATCAGACTTCGATAAACTAACTGATCTGCTCATTAATCTTAATTCACCGGATATAATGATAATCGGGGATTTCAATGGAAGGATTGGTCTTTTGCAAAACAACTTTGTGACCGGATACTCTCAAGCAACTTTTCATGCAGGACGTAACTCAAGGGATGAAACATGCGACAGAAAAGGTGCTAAGATTATGGATCTAATGGATGCTTTTGACTGTAAAACTTTAAATGGAAGCTGCGATGGGGATCCTTACGGAGAGTTTACCTTTTTACGTGGAACGGCGTGTTCTGTGATTGACTATTGCTTCATTGCTGGGACTTGGAATTCAATGATAGAAGACTTTAAAATAGGATCACAGATATTATCTGAACACTTACCCATAGAAGTCATGTTAAAACTACCAAACACTGATAACATAAGACCTGAAGAAAATGTTCTTAACTTATTACCAAAACTATTTTGGAATGAAAAAAACATTGACCTGTATCGGATTAACTTAAATTCACAACTGGAAATCGCAAGCAGAACAACTACCCCCTTAGACATTGAAGTTTTAACAGACATTATAAAGAAAGCTGCGCCCGCTAAACCAAATACAGCAAACACGACCGGAAGGAAGAAGCAAGATTGGTTCGATAACGATTGCGAAAGAGCGAGGCAGAAATCGTTTGCACTCCTTAAACTACTCAGGTTATATAACTCTGATTTATTTAAAAATATGTATACAAAATCAAACAAAGAATATAAAAAGCTATGTCTGACCAAAAAAATTGATTTCGAGCAGCAAAAAATATTTGCGATAAGCTGTGCTTCTTCCGCATCGGACTTCTGGAAGAGAGTAAAAAAACTAAACGGAAAGAAACATGTCATTGCTGCAAGTTTAGACATCCATCGATTAAAACTCCATTTCAGCAGCCTGCTTAACACTGAACAAACATCTTTAACTCACCATTACGCAGCACCTTTATTTATGGATGATGTCCTAGATGCACCAATTACTATAGATGAAGTTAAAAATGTTATTAAATGTTCAAAAGATAATAAGGCCCCAGGAGAAGATCGAATCTCGTATGAATTTTACAAAAACTGTACCTCGGAATTTACGATAGCTCTCACTGACGAGTTCAATAAAATATACGAAACGGGAAATATACCCATGAGTTTCAAAAAAGCAATAATATTTCCTCTTCACAAAAAAGGAGATTACAATGACCCACACAACTACAGAGGAATATCCTTTCTGAACACAAATGCAAAGCTATTTGGTGCCATACTATATAATCGGCTAACTCGTTGGGTGAAAGAGAGGAGGGTACTGCATGAATTTCAAGCTGGCTTTAGAGAAGGTTACTCTACAATCGACCAAATATTTACACTTGTTAATATTGCCGAGATATACTTGGAAAAGAATAAAAAGTTGTACACTCTATTTGTAGACTTTCGTGCAGCTTTCGACTCTATACCACGTGAAGCGCTTATCTACAAACTATATACGATCGGTATCTCAAGTAAAATGATAAATATATTAAAAGGCTTATACGAAGATAACTCAGCTATGGTATGGGATGGAAACAGCGTTTCAGAAGAATTTTCTACCACCATGGGCGTAAAACAAGGGTGCATCCTGAGTTCGTTGTTGTTTGTTTTATTTATCAACGACATAACTGAAAGTATTGGAGAAGGTATCAGAATAAACGCAACAAATATCCCTGCATTAATATTTGCCGATGACATTGCTATCCTTGCCGAAACCGTCAACAGTATGCAGCTTAAGGTAAACCGACTGGCACTGTATTGTAGAAAATGGAACTTGTCCGTCAACTTAACAAAAACCAAAATGATGATATTCCGAAATGGTGGCGGGAGGTACTCAAGAAGCGAGCGATGGATTTATGAAGGCGAACCAATAGATGTTGTAAGAGAATACAAATATCTGGGTGTTTTGATCACACCAAACCTTAACATGAAAAAGCATTTTGAAACCAAATTGTCAGAAGCAAAACGTGCGATCGGTTCAATATGGGGAAGATGTATCGACAACAAATTTTTAAACCATTCTTCGAAACAAAAAATCATCCGTGCAACTGCAACGTCCATCATGCTGTATGGAGCTCAAGTATGGGGATATCGCTCATTCTCTACAGTTGAAATTTTTAATCGATACTGTGTCAAAAGAGTATTCAAACTTCCAAATAGTACACCAAATTATATGATTCACTTGGAGACAGGAATGCCACCGCTCTTTTTGGAAACTCTCAAATTGCACTTCGACTATTTGAATAAAATTATGGAGATGGATGAGCAAAGACTGCCAAAAATCGTTCTCTCCTACATGCTTACAAAGAAGAATAATTGTGTTAAAGAATGGGGCATCATTGCACGAAATTGTGGAATGATTACAAATTTTGAAAACTTCGAAGACGCTACAGTTCGTAAGGCTACGTTCAGTAAAATGATTGAGAAGACGGGCAATCTTCTTTTCGATTCATTTGTAAATGAAGCTCAGTCATCACAATACCGTATGTACTATAGCAAACTCAAGTACAATCTCCAAGATAAAACGTATTTCGTAAACACCAATTCCACTGAAAAAATAAGCGTAATATTTAAAATACGAGGAGAGCTCAGTAATCTGAATTTCATACCACATCGACCTGACCTGCCTATTGAATGTAGCCTCTGCAACCTAAAGGAAAGAGAAGATGTTTACCATTTCATTGCGAAATGTCCAATTTTGTGTGAGTTAAGAAGACAATATTTTGGAGCAAGTATTCTGGAGATAGAAGTGGCTTTGAATATTTTGAATGGTGACCGTGGATGGGATCTGCTTTACAAATTCGTCGTTAGTTCATTGCGCTACAGAACACGTATAATTGAAGGCAACTTTTAAAATATAAGTAAAAAATAAAAAAAAAATTAATTCGTATTTGTTGAGAGCAAACTTGAAACTAAATGAATAAACGTCAATCTGGTAGACGGCATAATGCCAAACCACTTAGACTATAAGTTATTTCTTAAATGTAAATTATGTTTATATGAATGAGTATTTAGTCAATAAAAATCTAAAAATCTAAAATCTAAAAATCTGTCCGCATAGCCTAGGAGCTGGGTGGATTTGTTGAAGATAGTGTTTTCCGTGCTCAAACCTGGCTTGCGCACTATCTACTCTAGGACTATGTTGAAACAATCACATGACAGCGCATTTTTTTGTCTAAACTTTTTAGAGTCATGCGGCACAGCTGCATTAGTTTGTTCGGGATCACGAATTCATTCGCCATCATAAGCTCTTGGCTGTGGTTGCTATCATAGTAGCTTTGAAGTCGATGAAAAGATGGTGGGTTCCGACTTGAAATTCGTTGGTCTTTCTCTATGACCAACTGAGGCGAATATTTGGTCTATCGATGTACTGCCTGGGCTAAAAGCTAAAACCACACTGCTACGTGCCGATTATTGTGTTGCAGAACGGTTTATGACACTCACACAGTACGTTGGATAGGATTTTGTATGCAATATTAAGCAGGGATATGCCTCGGTAGTAAAGTTATAAAGATGCAATTATGGAATCAAGAAGTAACTCCCATCGCGGTACCCACAGGGGTTTTGGGAAAACTCCGGATCACATCAATCTCACTCAAGAAATATTTTATTGAAAAATTGGGTTAACCAAGTTTTGACGAATCGAGTACCAATTTCCTCATTCCGATAAGTTACTCGAATCCTTTAAAATAATTGTATTGCATTTCGTCACATAACTAAATTCTGGGATTTTTTTTTTAACAATACCAAATCAGGCTTATCCTAAATGTCACAGTGAACACCCTCATTAAGATTACCTTCGATATCTTGGTCTCATGCTCTTATGTCAGTTGTGTAAATGTGTCTACTAGGAATTTCAGCAGCAAGTCGGAAGCACGTGTCAATCTCTAAGATTTCCAAATCAAATCGAAACTGTAAATGAATTCTTACGATGCTGATGAGGGACATTACTTTTTATTGAAATTGAATTGAATGGTGATTTTGATTCATGATATCACATCAATATCTGACTGATATCATGCGATACTCTAATTCATTGTCAAAATTAGTGTGAAGTAGTTTTGAATAGGCATAATATCATCATTAGTCGTCGATGCTTGAAACTACTTACGTTGTAGGATAACAGCAACTTAATGTTCAATAACTGAATTTTATATTCCTGGAAAATTATGAAAATTCAAATGTTGATTTGACTATTTTTTGGTACATCGTCGCCTACTGCCAATGGAACATTTTAAAAAAGAAATTTACTTCCGTCATCGGTTCGTCAATTTCTACAGAGATTACTCGTCACAAGTCACAACTCACAATTATTTTTTTCCCGAGAACTCAAGGATCCCCCATGCTCTTTCTCTGTAGTTACTTTTTTTCATTCTTCTCCTAGCCAAGATGCTCTCTTGGAGTGTGTAGTTGTTGTGGATATTCATTAAGGGGCTTTATTTTACTTTATTTGAAGTCATTGCCACAGCCGCAAGGGTCACACGTGCCTTGTGACATCAAAACAATCGAGAACGTGATAAACATCTTAAGGCGTAATCAAATGGAATTCTTTTTACTTAATAGCAAAAGATGTTGTTTTTGCTTGGTTTGTTTTTTGTTGAAAGAAAAGTGATGTTTATTTTAGTGAGGCCTATCTATAGTTAGAGTTTGTTGGAAGGCATCTAAAATTATATTTACTTAAAGGGCCCATACGATACGGTGTAGAGGGTTTTAATATAATTGCCATCGATGAGGTATAATGAGGCCATTGAAATAAAACCACTATTTTCTTAAGTGCAAACGTATTTACTTTTAAGAGTATGCCATTTCGGTTTTTACGATGATGTCCTTAGTCCTTATGCATTGGAACAAGAAACGTGAGGGAGATTGAAAAAAAAAATTCCGGCGGAAAGATTGAAAATTTTTTCTGTCTTTAAATCAATGTTCAAACAGTGATATTCAAAATTTTTCGCCTCAGTCAAGGATTTGTGATTCCAATTCAGACCCGAAACGCAGGTTTTTGAGTTTAAGAACTAATATTGTCGTCAGCGAAGCAAGAAAGTGGATAAATAGTTTGACTTGAGACATAAATGGAAATTAGTAAGAATGTCGCAGACAAAACGGAGCCCTGTGGCACACCAGTATCTTTGCAGCAATATGAGAGCTCTGCTTATTGTTAACTTCATTGTGGTCTATTTGTCGGATTATATTTTCGAAGCTTTTCTACAATCATGTTATATTTGATGGGAATCTCGATATTGAAATGTCTATGAATGCAATACATGTCCAAGGTTAGTTTAGGTTAAAGTGGCTGTGGATACAAGATCCACACACTTAGGTCAGAGGCAAATCTGTTTTGGTTTTGGGATTTCTTCGACGAGTGCTCCTTTGATACTCTCCAATTCAATATTTTATTCGAAAGATGATCGAGGACTTCTTGTCGATTTCTAGTATAACGAAGATGGGTTCATTACCTGTGTACTTACTACTAGATTAGTTTTTAAAATGTAATCAAAAAGAGACTCACCTCTGTTATTGATGTTGGTACTACCCCACGTAGCGGTAGTATGGTGCGCATTAGCGTCACAACCGATGATGAAGCTGGTTTTGCGTTTTGAGGATTCTGCGATGGTCATCTCCAAAGTGGTACCAGGAAGTGGTAGTGTTAATTACCAAACTTGCTGTGGTGACGTCTTTATCACTGAAATTAGCGAGTAAAAATATATTCAGACTCCTTTTTACCAGTATGCAGGATCTAGGGTTACCTCTTCCTGATACATATAGAGCGTAGTAACCAGGAGATCTCAATCCTCGAACCAAGGATTTCACAATCCAGTGCTCTTGGAAGAGAACAACTTCTTCCTCAGTTATTGTCAGGTGGAGAAGAAGGGAGACCGAAGCCTTTATGGAATGTTGGAGACTAATCTGTACTATTTGCAGAATTTTAGCTACAACTAGGCAGATCAACCTTCACCATTGTTATATCCAGTTCATCCAGATCAGACTACGAGGAACCTAATAGTTCATCTTCTTCCTCACTAGGGATAAACTTTTGACGTTGAAGGAAGAAGACTGTACTGTGACAGTAGAGGGCCCAGGCGTATCATCATCGACACTCAGTGATAGTAGCACTGGAAAACCCCACGTCTTGCGACACAGCTTCTGAAGAAGGTGTTGGAGGCTCGTACTCAGCGTCTACTTAATTTTTTGATACTCGGAGCGTAATCGTTTCAAACCCGTATCTTATCACTCCTTTGTTTCGCGCCAGAAAAGCCGTAGAGTCCTTATCGATTACGATAAAAGCACTTCGATAAAGGCCCTTCGGCTCCTCCATGTTTCACGATCTTCCAGTCAAGAGAGGTTCGGGTTGCTGAGACTGATCATCTCATGGATGTATTCTATAAATGAGGGTTCTAATTGGTCCCATGCGCCTGCTCAGGGCCTGCAAGGAATGTCCTCCTTAGCAACAACCTCGAGTCTTGCGCTTTCCAAACTTCGCCCAGCATGCTGACAGCGAGCGTATATATTTCGCGCCATCTCTGATCGTTACAAATGATGGGTTTGACATGACCAGAGACGTTTGTCGCTTTGACGCATAGTTGCAGCTGGTCTTTGTTTTGGCTAAGATGGATTAGACCCATTCAATCCTACTTTTATAGATGGGATTACTTTCATCCCACAATGTTGCATCAGGGGATTTCAGTATTCTCATGACATAACGACGCTGTTCATATAAGCTCCTACATTGGGAGGTAGTCCTCGTAGTAGTTGCAGGGTTATTATTCACAACCGTACTAACATACTAACACCAGCAAGACTTTCTCGAGTAGCAGCCTCTAGAAGTTTACTCTCGTTAGTAGTGGAAGGGCCATTGTTCACAATATTTCTACTACCGACCTGATGAGGCACTGTCGTCATAGATACATCCTGTACCGCACTAGAGGAGGGGCCACGGCTAGCCACAATCGCTTCTCCGGTGCTTGGCACAAGGGTAACGGCATGGCAGTCGACGTTGTCGCCGAACTGCTCCCGGTGTAGATGAAGTAACGGAATCAATCTTGGGGTTTTTGTATTTTTTTTTTGATTTTGGCATTGAGTTCCCGCGAGTAAGCGAAGTAAAGGGGGGATCCATCTGTGCAGAGATTCGCATACACAGATAAGGCTAGCTAATCCGGTGGTTGCCTGATACCCGGATACTCCGTTAATGACTGAGCTATTTTTAGAAACTGGGCCCTCAGCCTGGCGATCAGCGATCAGCACAGGTCGTATAACACCTTTGATCCAGCCCAATTGGGAAGTTGAGGGGGAGGATATGCTGTGGAACAGGAGAGACGAACAGTGTTAAGTGTCCCAAGGAAGGAAAATGGGTGTTGACAGACAGTGTTACACTATATAGTCAAGGGATTTAGAGGCATCAGGCAGCATAATAGCACAAACCGGAGGAGGGGGTAGGGATTGGGAAGGGGAAGGGGAAGGAGAAGGGGAAGGGGAAAAGGGACGAGCGAAAATTATTGACCTTACTCAGCTTCTACAATTTGACAAACCTTGAATTGCAAGTTTACTCAGAAAACAGAGGAGACCCGATTTCTCGGTGTGGCTTTATTTTTGGAAATATTGTTAAATCTTTATCTACTGTTGCCACTATTTCTAATTTGTGGGTTTTCCTTCGAATCCTTAGGAATCCGATTCCTTAAGAAACGCACAGTCGTCAGCCTTCCCCAAGTACCAAAAATAAGAATTCCATTTTTGTACCAAATCAAACCACTCAACAATCAACCAAGAACAGGATGAAGATATCCATTACAATTGCCTCTATATTCTGTCATTAAAAATCAATATGAATTCCTGCACACAACGAACAGTACGTGTCTCCGCCGTAACCATCCAATTAGGAACAACTAACTCCCACAATCCGCAATACATACCGAATTCCAGAGTCGAGCTGGCATCGAATTTTCTATCCAATTAAAATGATACATTTTGTATTTTTCGGAAAATTTAGAACCCGAATTTACTCACAACAGCAGCACACGTGTGTGGGAAAACGTTCGTCCTTCTGTGTGACGTGCAATGGAATGGGCACATGGATTTTTCAAAATGACAAATTTGTAATCCCATCATTATCTCATGGAGACTTCTACTGATTGCTTGGAAAATGAGAAGGGGACGAGTATGATCTCACGCCACTAATCATCCAAACAATTTCATCATTAAAACTGCATGAGGTCGATAGAATGTAAAAAAAAAAGAAATTGTCGTGTTGAGGAATGTTTCTGACGAGTTTGTTCTAATCGTCAAAATAAATCACGTTTAGCACGTCAATCACATGCTCTGGTGATTAGACGAAACTGGGGTGTGGGTGAGAATTTTGATATAAACGGGCTTTGATTTGACATTGAACTCAAGGTTTTCTCTTTTTCTTATTCCTTAATTCCCATGATAGGTAAGACCGTAAGGAGCCATTGCTGTGCAGCAACAAACAGCTGTTCTGGCCATATAAAAAGTTGACATGACAGGAGATGAGGGTGATGGACCAAGAAATCTTTTCCTGCAAAAACCAGAATACAACATTTTAAGAACCAGAAAACTAAACCTTCGTATAGTATTCATACGGTGAACTAATGAAAGTATTATGATATGAATATCAACATCCTATGACACACTACTTGCAAACATCAAATTTGTCTGCTCCCATCAAACCTCATTATGTCTCGGTATTGTCCCCATCATTCGCAATAAACATTTCATGGAAAGAAAATGTCGTATAACCATTATATGGAGCAATATGTCACCATATGGAATAATGGTTGCCAGCATGACAACATTCCAGATCAAAAAAAAAAAAAATGATGCACAATAATTTGAAAACTTTGAGCAATAGTGAAATTAATTAAATTCTTATTTTCCGAGAATCCACTCACCAATTGGTAGCAAAACTGTTGTGTGTGGTGCACACATATTTCCTGCATATTCACAAATAGTCGGACGAAATGGAAATCCTTCTTAATTATGAACGTTTCTGTCTCTCTATATGTGTATAGGGAGATGGAGATGGCAAAGGGATATTATTAGACGAGGGAAAGAGAATAGACTGATGACAAAAGGTGGTGATGGTGTCCTGATGTGTGGAAAAAATTGTAAAAGTTCTTCTGCAAATAAAACAAAAATGTGGCATTGAAAGGGAACCATGTTTGTTGGTGACAGATGCAGGTGGTTGAACAAGTTTTTATACCATCGATCTTAGTTTAATCTTCATTTGATAACTCACGTTGGGGAGAGTGTTTGTGAAGTTAGGTTTGGGGGAATTGATGCATGTGGAGGGGACCTGCAATGTTGGTTACTGATTTTGTGAAATGAACATCAAATTCTGTATTTGGTTGATTAAATAATGAGCTTTCGGATCAAGTTAAGCATTTTCTATTAGTCCTGTCATTCTAGGATTGAAAGATTCGTTAATTTCTAGAATACGTATGCAGGTTGTAGGATTTCTTATAACACGGAAATTTCTTATTACCCTCGGATACGGACGGACTTAATGACGACAATCCACGCAAAAGATTTAAGGACAAAGAGTTTCGGGTTTGTACTTGTACTTTAGGCCCCTTGACAAGCCATGTTCAGCCGCACAATAAGCGGGAGCCCTTGACTGCCATCCAAGAAAATTGATGGGATGGGTTGGGCCTACGAAAAATAAAGAAAAGTGACTTGTACTACAGCGACTGCTACCGGGAACAAAATCAACGCCTATTTTGATGTGGATTCATAGTTGAGACTCGATTCAGGAGGAAGGTCTTCAGTTTCAACTCATTGATTGAGAGCATCACGACAATCCGCATCAAAGCTAGATTCACCAACTAAGCTTCATCTGTGCTCTCGCCCCCACTGAGGAAAAGGGTTAAGAGACCAAAGACTGATTCTACGAGCTCCTCGACAAGACCTGCAATACCCTAGCTGTGACATTTATATTGTACTTGGAGATTTTAATGCTAAGCTGGACAGGGAAGAAATCTTTGGTGGAATAATCAACCGTCAACAAAATTGATCTCATTGCTATCGTCGCGATCGACGTACGAAACTTCTCTAGCATATGCAAAATGTCCGCACATTCTGAGGTGCCAACAACGACTAGGACGCCTAACTTATTGTAGCCAAGGTTCGAATGCGGATATCCCTATCAAGGCCAACACGTGAAAATGCTGAGAGAAAGTTCAACGTGAAACAGCAACAATCGAAGAGATTGCTACATCCTTTTCCTCCTTAGAAGTCCTTTGCTGCCAGCACAAAATGTAGAGAACCAGTGGCAACATTGCCAAGCAGCCATCATAGATGCCGCCTGTGAAGTGCTAGGGTTTACACGGCCACCACAACGAAACACCTGGTTTGACGAGTGCTGGCAAGCACATACAGCTAAACAAGAGGCATAAAAAGCGGCGCTATAAAGAAGGACACGAGCAGCTCCGAAGCTCTACGATCAGAAAAGGAGAGAGGAGCACAAATTTCTCAGAAAGAAGCATGAACATGAGAAGCACGTCATCGAGGGGATAGAGGGATGTCACAACAGGAACGACATGTTTTACACCCCGAACTGAAGTCTGTATAGTCAGTGATGCGGATATGGAAAGACCGCTTTTCCAAGCTTTATAATGGCCATGACGAGCACAGTTCCGCCAGCTACAAGGAACAATTTAATGTGGATTAAGAAGACCACCAATTCCACCCACCCGACATTGACGAAGTAAAGATAGCGATGATCAAATATTCACTCTACGTGAGATTTCGGAGAAAACCCAGGAATTTCAAATCGATACCTTCCACTTTTACATCGATTTCAAGGCCGCGTATGACAGCGTCTAGGCTAGGAAGATGGGTCGAACCGTTAGAGAGTTCAAGAATGCTGTCAACAAGAAAGACCCAACATCGATGTGTTGGAGCTAACGTCAATATAGACAGATTTAACTTCGAGGTACTTAAGGACTTTGTCTACCTAGTATCCGCTATAAACTCAGACAACAACTCAAGAGCTGAAATCAAACGAAGAATCACTCTTACCAATCGCTGCTTCTTTGGACTTAGAAGGCAATTGAGTAGTAAGCTCCTCTCTCGAGCAACTAAAGTGTCACTGTACAAAACCCTCATCATCCCGGTCCTGGTGCAGAGACATGGACCATGACAACACCCGATGAAAACGCTTTGGGCTGCTTCGAGAGAAAATTTCTTCAAGTGATTTTTGGTCCAGTCTGGATAAATGGAGAATGGATACGAAGATTCAATCAAGAACTGTACGAGCTGCTCAGCGACATTGACCTTGCCAGAAAAGTAAAGTTCCAATGATTTAGATGGCTGGATGTAGAGCGACTGCAAAATGATGCTCCATGACACAGGTGGTAGGGTACCTGAAACAACTTGGCGTGCGAAACTGGAGATATCCAGCTATTGACCGAGCTGCCTGGAGACACTTGTTGGATGAGGCCCTAGTCCGACCTTTACTGTAGCGCCTTAATAAGTAAGTAAGTAAGTCCCACGCCAAGGGGAGTATTCAAGCGGATATAGCCCTCCTCTTATATGTCAAACTGCCGATAGGAAAACCAGATAATTTTCTATAAGTATAGTTCGTCCTCAAACACAGTCTTGAAATCGATGAAAACTGTTCCTATGTCTTTTAATATTTACGTTTATCCTTTGGGCAGTTCAGAAAGCATCCATTCTTCTATACTTGGTTCTTACAGAACAGCTTTTCAATGCTGCAATATTTTTTGGGTATTTTTATTTATTAAATGTGCCAGTGTATACTCTTTAAGCCATTCAAGACGCAAATGTTAATCTATCCACAATCTTCTACAAAAACCAAGCCTGAATGTCTTTCTTAATGGTCCCAATTATCATTGTCTTCAAGGCTTGAGATCTTCCACCGCCACTTCCCCAATCTCTAACTCCGCCGATAAACAACACAAACGAAATTAAGTATTTAATTTATGTCAGTTTAGCTCTGCAGAGATGCACATAATTTCAAGTTCCCAACGATTAAATAAATTATCCTTTTTACATGTCAAGTGGAGGTATCTTATCTAACCGCTTTACACCAAATTAACCCAAAAAACAAATTGCACGTAAACAATTTCATCGACTAGCTAAAACCGTTCCGTTCGGCTCCCAACCAAGAGTAAACCGTCGACATCGTCGTCAAAACGAACGAGCTTGTTCCTTGCACGAAGACAAGTCAACCTACATCACATGATTGACTGAATTAGACCAAATGTAATGGCCGCATAAATCATTTTTAACGATTCCGATTATAATGGCTGCGGCTTGCGGAATGTTTGTGGATTATCCTTTGGTTCTTTACTCCGCCAAATTGAATGATTGCGCTAAATAATTTTTCTGGCTTCTTGGCTCTGCCTTCATCACAAAAAAAGAACAATTCTTCGTCAAGAAAGAAGATGTTTTCCTTTTGTAACTGCTGAAAGAGATTAAGCACCCTCCTAAGTCGAAGCCGATGATACAGCTTTTATTGAAGTGTTTTCAAACTCTTTATTTTAAATCTGCAGCCTCTCTTCGAACTGCTGTGGAATTCATAATCCTGTCATTTGAGTTGTTGGAAGGCTTCATACAAAAGAAGCAAAAAAAGGAATCGTCTTTGTTTTTCATATAAATCCATAAAGCAAACAATCAACTGATATTAAATATTTATGGAGTACCAAAGCCTGCGGAGGACTTTTACACCCTTGGTTCTCGTTTCTCACTTATCGCACAAACTGCTTGTGCATCCTGTTTCCGTTATAATATGGGTGTGAATTGGAAGTCATAAAAGATTCACCTGGTGCTCAATTCAGTAGCGGTAGTATAAATATAGATATTCCCTTTTTTGCACATGAAAGAGTGTGCGTGCTGTGTGTGTTTTCGTGGAGGAGGAGGAGGAGACTGGAAAGGTGTTACTTTATCAGAGGTTGAATTTTGTAACAGCTCTGCAAATATTTACGTATGGACTTATGTTGAACACTCCTTTAACAGTTTTATAGCTTAATGTTGATTTAAATAGGAAATACAGAGGAAGAGCGTACCGTTTGTTTCAATCAGGAAATGCAATGGTGGTAGAGTAATTTTGTATGATGTCATACAAAAGGACACTTCTGGTAGCAGCGTTTTTCTTTAGACCGAGCTGCACAAACACAAACTTTTTCTCTTGCCAAAGTAGCTGTAGCGGATGTTTTTACAAAAAAAAAATGAGCATTCAGGCAACTCTGCAGTTTGCATACACAGGGCTGGATTTGCTTTCGGAGGATGTCGAGGGAGGTATTTTCTTCTTTGCCAGAGACACAGTGAGCGCATTTTCAATGAAGCGAGCGGTTACGAAGGAGTTGTTGCTTTACATTCCTGAACATTGATTGTCAAAGACATATTGTTGAAGAGAATTCCACATTCACGTAGTACGGCTTTGAAACGAATCTCTGTACTTTACAGTACTTCCAAAGTTTGGCTCGAGCATTCCTGGAAGCGCGAAAATTACTGCTGAAATTTTCAAGAGAGGATTGCAATTTGCTTTCACTGGAGCATTGTCCATAAAACCTACGGTAAACAAGTGAGGTTAATGACAATTTGTTGCGGCTGCGAGGAAATAAAAGAACGAATGTTAATTTTTGGCCGATTTATTCTTGTATGGAAATGCCAAATGATACTAAGGATACTTGGAATTGTTGTCTGAGGTTGCGGGTCGGCTGGCAGCAAGCAGGGTCCAGGAAAGGAAAAGAAATACATCAGGAAAGGTTAGGGAGACGCAAATCAACTAGAAGAAATTGGAAAGATACTTAGCTTCAGCCTTGAAGACCGGAGTTGACTTCCGATTAGTCCGTTCGACCGGTCTATTGCCCAGGCCAGGTTGTAGGGTCGGCTCGATTCGCTGCTCGTCTGCTTCTGTGAGTGATGGTGGGTCCAACAGCCAAGGGTGATTTTTATTTTTAAGGTTGAAATGTGGTGCACACATAAAGATTATTATACAAAACGGACGAGAAACAAACACGCGCTATAAAGAGACGAGAAATTACAAATAAATTTGTAAGAAAAAAGTATTGAAAACTCAAATGTCAGTTGCCAAGGATGTCAAACTGACAGTTGTGAACTGGAAGTTTTGGGAAAGATTTCCATTCTATTCCAGGTATTCCAGGTTTTAGGGATTGAGTAAGTTGGGAAATCCGATACTCAGGCCGACTGGATTCCAGGTGGGGTGGGACAAGGCCAGGCCGCCTCGTCAGCATCGCCGTCCGGGGATGGTTTCCCAGACCCTCCTATTGCTTTGTTTCAAATTCAACATTCGTGACTGCTCAAAGTGCTCTTAACGCCTTTCGATTGTTTGTGTATCCTTAAAGTCTTCCTTAAAGGCTCAAATCAAATCCTGCCGTGTGAAAATAAAAATGTGTTATCATTGCGTTAGTTCAGTGACCATACAGAAAAAGGAAGGAATGTTTTACGTGTCCTTAAACAACGAGAAAGCCTGCTGAATGTCAACTTCGTTGCTGGTTCTTTCTCTCGGAAAAGCGAAAACAAAAATACAAAGACACGAAACGAACAACATTTCACGGTCAAACAAATACTGGAAAATGCCATCGTCTTTCTGATTTTTGTTCATTTCAAAAGTGCAGCCGTATCGATCCTTAAGGCCTAAGCAAAACGGAATCAAAACACAATTATATTTTTCCTGGTTATGTTTTTTTTATAGTAGCCATCTAATCTGTGGTCATTTCGGCTTAAGATTGTAAGGATCTAAAAAGGCTACAGCACACAAACGGGATAAACAACAAAATAGCTTACAAGAGTTGTATATCAAGTTCTTATTGCGGCATTCGCTTGTCTTCTGGCTTTGGTTTGTTGTCGGTGTTGTACACTGAACCAAAAAGGTACACCATATTGATAAAAAAGGTCATCTATATGATGTAGAATTCATCAATTTTAGTCCAGTGAACCTTTTCATCCATATGATGAAGCATTGTTCATTAATATGATGAAAATTTTCAGCGACAAATTTCGATCATCATTCATCTACTTTGTTCATCAATATTATGAAAAATGATGAACCAAATTTTGATTTATTTGTACATCAAAATGATGAATTATTTCATCGATCTGATTATCGTATTCATGAATATGATGAAAATTTAAGCAAGTAAATTATCAATGTGATGAATGCTGCTCGTCTGCTTCTGTGAGTGATGGTGGGTCCAACAGCCAAGGGTGATTTTTATTTTTAAGGTTGAAATGTGGTGCACACATAAAGATTATTATACAAAACGGACGAGAAACAAACACGCGCTATAAAGAGACGAGAAATTACAAATAAATTTGTAAGAAAAAAGTATTGAAAACTCAAATGTCAGTTGCCAAGGATGTCAAACTGACAGTTGTGAACTGGAAGTTTTGGGAAAGATTTCCATTCTATTCCAGGTATTCCAGGTTTTAGGGATTGAGTAAGTTGGGAAATCCGATACTCAGGCCGACTGGATTCCAGGTGGGGTGGGACAAGGCCAGGCCGCCTCGTCAGCATCGCCGTCCGGGGATGGTTTCCCAGACCCTCCTATTGCTTTGTTTCAAATTCAACATTCGTGACTGCTCAAAGTGCTCTTAACGCCTTTCGATTGTTTGTGTATCCTTAAAGTCTTCCTTAAAGGCTCAAATCAAATCCTGCCGTGTGAAAATAAAAATGTGTTATCATTGCGTTAGTTCAGTGACCATACAGAAAAAGGAAGGAATGTTTTACGTGTCCTTAAACAACGAGAAAGCCTGCTGAATGTCAACTTCGTTGCTGGTTCTTTCTCTCGGAAAAGCGAAAACAAAAATACAAAGACACGAAACGAACAACATTTCACGGTCAAACAAATACTGGAAAATGCCATCGTCTTTCTGATTTTTGTTCATTTCAAAAGTGCAGCCGTATCGATCCTTAAGGCCTAAGCAAAACGGAATCAAAACACAATTATATTTTTCCTGGTTATGTTTTTTTTATAGTAGCCATCTAATCTGTGGTCATTTCGGCTTAAGATTGTAAGGATCTAAAAAGGCTACAGCACACAAACGGGATAAACAACAAAATAGCTTACAAGAGTTGTATATCAAGTTCTTATTGCGGCATTCGCTTGTCTTCTGGCTTTGGTTTGTTGTCGGTGTTGTACACTGAACCAAAAAGGTACACCATATTGATAAAAAAGCTCATCTATATGATGTAGAATTCATCAATTTTAGTCCAGTGAACCTTTTCATCCATATGATGAAGCATTGTTCATTAATATGATGAAAATTTTCAGCGACAAATTTCGATCATCATTCATCTACTTTGTTCATCAATATTATGAAAAATGATGAACCAAATTTTGATTTATTTGTACATCAAAATGATGAATTATTTCATCGATCTGATTATCGTATTCATGAATATGATGAAAATTTAAGCAAGTAAATTATCAATGTGATGAATGCATTCATCATATTGATGTTTTTTTTCAGATTGCTGATCGCATCATCGTATCATAACCAAAAAAAAACATTTACGATTCAGGAGCGTAATTTACGATCAGCCAGTTAACAACTACGTAAATTATCCTTTTTGTTTCCCCCCCCACACCATCCCCGTTTCGGGGAGATCTTGCCTTTTTTTTCTCTCCCTTCCTCGCCCTTCCCCCGGTACTATATTCTCCCTTCCTCTCTCTCACCTCACCGATCAATCTCCGTACTTCCTTCTCATTCTGCACTGCTTAGTGGCGACTATTTTTTTTTTTTACAAATCCGTCACTCCGCACTGCTGGGATTCGAACCCAGGCATGAGAATGCACGACGGTCTCTTGATCGGCACCTCTACCCACTGAGCTACTTGACGCTTTATAAAATTGGAATTGATTTTCGACCGCATGAAAACTAGGGAATAAATAAACAACACAAAACGTTTTTCTTTTTCAGGAAATAGTGTCGTAATTTACGATTCAAGAATCGTAACAAAAAAAAACAGTTTGGATTCAAAAGTAGTAAAATGCGATAAGAATTCATGATTTAATAAACACCTATTTTTTAATTCAGGAAATATTTTTGTTAACTACGATTGTCTAAGATCGATTCGTTCATTTAGCTTCAAGAGCTTTGTTTTTAGAATATTGAGATCATAAATCTCGATCTTTGATTTTGTAAATCAGAATTATTTAGTCGTACAATTTATATCATGCTCCAAATGTTTAAAATTACGAATACAAAATTTGTAAATTGCTCTTACAATGGAAATCTAAAGTCATGACATTTTTTCGTAATTCTCAAATTATACAGTTTTGTAAATTTAGACGGAATAAAGATTGATTTACAATATTGACTCTCATTTTACGAAAAAAGGGGGATGATTTACAAAAAAAAAGATTTTTCATAATTTACGACATAGAAATTCGTGATTACTGATTTTTAATTTCTTTCCGTGAATATGATGAACATTTTGCATCAATTCAGTGAATATTTTCATCAATAAGATTCACATTTTCATCATATTGAAGATCGTATACATCAATATGATGAACATTTTTCATCAATTCAGTGAATATTTTCATCAATATGAATAATAGGATTCATTCATGCAATGATACTATTCATAAATAAAAAGCGTTTATATTCTTCTTCGTACTGATGATCGACTTCATCAATATTGAGGTATATAATGGACATGATGAAAACACAAGTCTGTTTTGTTCATCAATATGATAATCATTTACATCACCTAATTTTCTTTCAAATTCAAATTGAAGTCGATTTTTTGATGATAGTCTTCATCAATATGATGAAATAAAATTGTCATTTAAATATGATGAATCAATTCATCATATTGAAGAAGAAATCAGCAATGGGATGTAAAAACATTTTTTTTCGTCAAATAGATGCTTTCATCCTATTGACGAAAACTTTTGATGAACTGATGAACTAAATTTTTATCAAATTCTGCCGAAATTCTCCCAAAAAAAGTTGATGAATGCACTTTCATCTTATTGATGATTGGTTCATCCGTCATCAAAAAGTTTTCATGAATTTATACATAATATGCAAGAAAAGTACATCTTATTGATGAATTACAGTTGATGAACGCCATTCATCAATATGATGACGGCTTTTTTTTTCAGTGTAGGGTGTAGTAATTTGCGCCGTCACTTCGTTAAGCCTGTCATTATATCTTCATTTGGGATTGTTGTTGTGTGTTGTTATTATTAGCTATAAAGGGAATCCCGTTGTTTGTTCGAACAGCTCCAAAGAGCAATTCCATAAATGTTTAAATTGTGAAAAGGACTTTTTTATGGAGAAATTTATGTGGAAGCGAGCACTTCTTCGAGGTTTATAGGAGTGGGCTGCAATTAATTGTTTTTGATTTAATTTTGATGAATAACATAAGCTTAGGGCCTCCTAGGTTTAGGCTCTTAACAACGATTGGTTGGAGAGTTTATTGCACGAGATAAGGTTCCGGAGGGGATGAATATAAGCTGCAGCCATATAATTTTTTAAGACAAAAAATTCATCGGAAAAAGGAAGTGTATTGGAGCTTTTCGGATTGGTATCAGGACTCAAGTGTCCCACTTTGAATCTGAAAAAACGTTGTTCAAAATTCATTAAACCGATATATTGGCCACGTGGCCGTGTCGTGACACAGCACAAGAAGAGCGCGAACTGAAAAATTAGTTGAAGAGATGTTGGGTGAGGACAAGAACTACAACAGATTATGATGGCAATCTTAAGCAAGTTATCATTTTTCTCAAATGTACACCTGCAATTATGTTTTATGTTAGTGGACTTAGTCGTACTTACTTACTGAGTAAGTAAGTAACCAGATATGGCATTCGAACCATGTGCTGGCCCTGGCATTATGATATAAAGGGGTTGAGGTTCCTGATGATGGCAGTCTGATAGATCAATATAAGACTCCTGGGTGGTGGTTTAGGTCAAAACATAAGAATAAGAGCAGTTACAAGACTTTCGCTTAACAAACCGATTTAAAAATCAATTAATTAACAATTTACAAGGCCCCTGGTCGCAATCAACACAGAAGGCCGAAGTTCTGATAGATCAGCAGATCAAAAGCAACTAGATGTACAGGTCACGGCAAAGAAGGTTGGAGCTCTTGTAGTTCAGAAAGTACAAAGGCTTTGGTGGCCTTCCTCAAAGCAGTCTGAAGAACTGGAAAAAAGAAGGACGGACTTTTGATAGATCCCTAGCAAGGTTTCTAGTAGAACTCAACACAGAACGATGCTCTGATAGATCAATATAGATATTAAGCCCCAAATGGCAATCAACAAAGCAGGACCAGAAGCTACAAAGTTACTCATTGCACTTGGCACAGCAAACCACAGCTGTGATGGATCAGTAGGTAAAAGCCAAGAGCTTTGGCTAGCACGGCGCGGCGGTGCGGCGTAGCGTAGCGCTTGAATACGGGTTAAAACAAAACAGCTGATTGAAGTTCACTCCAAGGTACTTAGAATTTTACTTGGTGGGAGATTCTGGTTTCTGAAGGCTGTTACCTTACCGATCCATTGATAGAGCTGATTCAAGGCGATCGCTACGCAAGTGCTGTCAATTTCTTCAGTATTAGGTTTCGCATTTGCGGGTGACAGGATCAGATTGGCTTTGACCTTACTCTGCAATCTTTCGCCGTTTAGCTTCCAGTATAGTAGTGTAGTTGATGAATTCCAGAAATGGAGCCGAATTTTAAATACATCTTTACAGTAGTGTCAGCTCTTGACTCACTTATTTTCAGTTCGGTGATGATTACTTGAACAGTAGTGTCGGAAATTGATTCCCTCATTAGTATGATGATTTCTCCGTCCACCGGAACTTCTTAAATTGCAAAAAAAAAATACAGATGTGGCAAAGCCCCGAACTTTTCACTGCATGGATTGTTTCCACCAATCCCAGTTCAAAAAATACTAATACTTATCCGGCTCACAATCCATGAAGGATCTCAGCCTGAGATACTTCAGCCTTCCATCGGGAACGGTCCCTTGCATGCACTCTCCAGTCGCCGAAACTGAGCGCTCTGGCATCTGAAGTCACTTGGTCCTTGTACCGAAGGTTCGGTCTTTCTTGTCGTCTCGAACCTGGGAAGACTTTCTTGGCTGGAGCAATGTAGTCCATTCGGTCGATGTGGCCAATATAGTAGTTTTTCTTGGCTTCTGGGCTAGATCCACATCTTGGTACAGCTCGTACAGTTCACGATTGAACCTTCTTCTCCATTCGCCATCGTCACATACGGGACCGAAAATCCGTCGAAGAATTTTTCTTTCGAAAGTGCCCAGTATCAATTCCCCTTTTTTACTTATCGTCCAGCACTCGGCGCCGTAGAGTTGGACTGGTAAAATCAAAGTTTTGTATAGCAGACACTTTTTCTTTCAAGTGAGGAGTTTTAAACCCAAACAACTGGGCAAACCAAAGCAGCAGCGGTTCGCTAGGGTAATTCTTCTTCGGATCTCCACTAAGGTGTCGTTTGTGGGATTGATGTTTGTTCCAAGGTAGGTGAACTCCTTATCTACCTCGAAATTGCTGCAAATTGTAACAAATAAGTATAATGGGTCACTATGGCGTATACGTACTTTTTTTGAATTCAAAAAACAAACATTTTTTGTATATCTCTAAATAAAAGAAAGAATTCCTAGAACATATAAATAAATAGAGTGGCGCGACAGCTCTTCAAGAGCCAAGGCCTAAGTGACTTATTCTCTCGACAATTCTCTGGGTGCGTCTGAAGAATTGAGGGGACCTATAATTTAACGCCGATTTCGAACCCCAAAGTTGAGACACACTTTTTCATGACTCTTGAAAGTTTTGTGAATTCATCGCAAGAGGCAGTACCCGTGAAAGATGAAATAAAAACTTTCATGGGCACGAGTAGGACTCGAACCCACGACGTTCTGCTTAGCAGCCAACACACCTAACCACTAAGCCACTGGCAGTTGCCCTAGAACATATTCTTTAAAATAAAATGTTATCAACAATTTCAACTCTATCGAGGAAATAATAATAGAGACAAGTCCATTGGTAAGCAGTCAACAAGCCACCAAACAAATCCTTTTGGAGACACACAAAAAACAACAACAACAAACCTCAGTAAACACAATTTTACAAATCCTTTTCATGTTCGATTCTCACCCTGGGGTCTCATTGTTGGGTTGCCATCATTATTATAATTTCCGATGTCCTCTGGTGCACACATTAATGCATGTGGAGGGACACCACACACAAAGTCGCAACCACAAAAAACCACATCAACAAAAGGACCAAGCTTTGATAATTGATAGCTAAAAGGCTTCCCTATAGCTAGGTCGATATGTTAACAATATCGGAGGCAACAATGACAATGCGGATGAGTAGCTCAAAGTTCAAATCGAAAACGAAAGAGTATAATTGTTATTGTTAGTCTTTGACCATTTTGCTGTTCGGAGACTTGACCGTCTAATTAAATTTAAAACATTAAATTCCATTTAATGTTTCAAGTACAACACTAAAATAATATTATTTGTTTGTTTGTATTTGTGAACATCCTTCTGTTCATGGGAATGGAAGTAAGGGCACTCGGGTTTTATTTTTAGACGGATAATTGCTGAATTTTGTTTTTAGTGGTAACGGCACACATAAAGCTTGTGAAGTTTAGTCCTGCAGTCGTGATGGTCAATATTTTGTATGTCTGTCGCGTCGATACAAGACCAAAACAAATTTTGACCCATAAGCCGATCATGGTAACGCAGCATAGTGTCGTGGGCTGGCTGTGGGATGGCAGGTCTATTCGGGGGACATGAGAGGTTGATGAGTTATGATGTCTGGAGTAGAACGGTTTGGAAATATAATATGTTGTAATGTATGATGGTGGTATTGGATTGTGTTAGAATGAATGTCATGGCAAAGTCATAGGGCATAGGACAAGAATATCGTCTCTAAAAAGCTTACTTATGAATCAATATGCTTGATGAATGGCCAATACACCAATTAATTCTGTTTTCCTACTTTAAGCTCACCACGATGCGTAAAACGGTAAAAGAATCACTGCATAAATGTTTTAATCAATACCTATTTTTGTGTTCAACTCACACTGCCCTGCCCGGTTCTGGTCCATGTCAACAAAGCTATAATTCATAAATATCGCGTTCTAAAAGTAGTCCCAACACACTTACCTAAGCTCCTCCCCAGCATCCGTTCACCGGGCGAACAAAGACCCATTCTCTCCGCCAAAAGATAATTTGTTTTAAAACAAGTTCCCATCGCGCCGCAGCTTGGCAGCCGATGGCATAGTTGACGGCATGCTGCATAGAAAATAGAAATTATTATTCCTGTCTTTTGGTTCCTATTTTGTCCGAGTCCAAAACAATCACAGCCTGATGCAAGTCGAGTTCATAAAAGTATGTTCTGCAGACCGCAGCCACCGCTACATGGTGACCGTGTTCCGTCGTCACCATCCCCAGGTGAAACTTAATAATGGCAGAATTAAGAAGCAAATTCTATGGACCAAAAGGTCCTTGATGCAAATAGTAAACCAAATTTACAAGGTAATTGCTGCCGCCCGCGCGCTGGTGGGAAACGCTGCGCGTTGGCTATTTTGACACAGCCCGAAGGTTACAAAGTGCCAGTATAACTATGTGACAGACACATATGCAATGATGCACGGCATAAAGGTACATGCTCTGTGAGCGGTGTACACTGAGGGTCCAAGCAAGAAGAACAGTGTTGGCACAACAGTTCATTTTGATGTTAATGTTGTTTAGGAAGGATGTTAACTTTGTTTTGCTGTTCCTACATTGTTTAGTCAGGAGTTTGACAATATTTGCAACACACGTTGAATTATTTGGTTTTTACATCCTGCTTTAGGTTGCCAACAATTTTGATTGAATTAATATTATGTTCTGGTTGCTTGCAGTGAAATGAAGTCATTATGAAATCTTTAATACCTTCTTTAAATCCTAAGTTTTCATTGCCGTCGGCACTCCTCAGAACTACCAATTTTTTTCTTCAAGAACACAGTGCTTCCATAGAATTGAATTTTTCATGCAAATTTCTTTATTGCTTTCTTTTGAATCCGAACCTTATAAACTTGTTTTCTATTTATTTGGATCAGAAGAAGAAGAAAGTTTTCCGTTTCAGTTTTGTATATTTCCTGGAAATATTTTTATTCGAACGGAATGCTCTTTTCCAATTCACTGAATTTGTAATTGAAGGAAAAATGCATTCTACCTACTTTGGCTGTGCATTGGTTATAGTATGGATATATTTTCTGGAGAGTAATCCATTGGAAGACATTTTACGAGAGAAAGAACAATTTTATAGGGATTGAATGAAGCATAACAATGAGGAATTAAACTGTTTAAGGATAACATGTTTATTCAATAGAATGAGGACTGCTTGAAACGTTAAGAGGATTCGTTAACAAATTTATGACGAAACATGAAATGATTTGGAATTAAAATTAAGAAACAGGGATACCAAATATCGAAAATTTTAAGACGTGTGATGTGCTTTTTGTTTCCCAGCCGAGGTGTTGCTCACCGGTCTCACCAAGATCTATTGAAGAATACACGAAACTCCAATGATAGGTCTTCTGAACCTAATAACATAAATTCTTTATTGGAAACACTTAACAACTACAATAAGGATTAAAGGAAATAATTCAGTTTTGTCTTGATTCTTCTTAGATTTGGTAGAAATGAGTATTCTCTGGTGTCACTTCCAGTGTGCTTTCGGACTTAGTTAATGTGTAACGTTTGAAAATTTAAATTATATTTGTGCCCACACAATCACGATTAAAAAATGTATACTAGAGATGTTATTTTTATACACAAACATATTTAATTTATTTAGCACGGTGTATTTCTTATTCGCGTATGCATGCCAAATTATTGTCCCTCTGACTCTTCTACCCCCTATCAACTGACGTTTACAGACCCGTCAATTAATATGGGTAGTGGTCCGAAGAGTTGTCCAAAAGCGTAGATAACTATTTAGGCCTTAAAGGTTACCATGCTTAGCTCGCCGAGGTTGGGGTGGGATCTTGTTATCCGCTAGTGAACTTGTTACTTTTATTAAAGACATGCGTCGGAGATGGTATTTGACGAGGTATATTATCCTCTTTAAAAGAGTGGGACCCGAATCTTTGTTACCGATTGTTATTCGCGCACGTAAAGGAGGACATAGGTGTTCGTGTCCTCGAGCATTTTCTTTACCCGCCCTATTAAAGCCTAACCAAAACAAACGTCTCGGAAACGCTCCTACGCTATTACGGCATGCTCTAAAAAAAAATAAGTAAAGTAATAGCCCTTTTTGTAAAAGGGAGATAAAATCGTCAACGTCACTTCATTTTATTTCCTTCACTTCCCAAAAAAACTCAATCTAAACTTGCATCTCTAAGATTTCTCTTAACCAAACCAAAAAAAAACATATCACCACAGTTGGCAACCATATATGTACTTTCAAACAAAAGCATCAAAACAATTCGAATTAAAATCGTCTATTAACTTCCAATTCATCAAAAAAAGTTTATCAACATTTTTATTTCAATTTGCTTCAAAATCAAATTTTATTAATTCGTTTAATTTAAACTAACCAAATAATATTCAAACATAATCCTTAAATATTTATCATACCCATGTATCGTTTCAAAAGAAAAATTACATTCCAAAAAAAAGTAAAAAAAAAGAAAATGACATCGAAGCCGCTCTAACTTTATTGATTTAGAGGCACTTCTCGATTGGTTTAAATTTTCTTTACGCTTACTCTTTTCGTTTTTGATTGAGATCGCACCAAAAATCAAAATGTTCAGACAACTTAATTTTAATGAAATTGCACAGGTTAATAATTGGTATAATATTACAATTTTTATTCATCAATATACTTATCAGTCAATAGGTGTTGTCTGGGCTGTGGTGTCGATCAAAATGAACGAGCTTAGATTTAAGTTTAAGTATGGAAAGCAAAATTACAATAAGCTGATTTGCAGCGAGAGAGCAAACATATTCACCACACAATTGATCATTAAACAATAGAGTATTACACAAGTAAATGACAGTGGTGTCAAAAAGAATTGGTTCGTTATTAAATAACAAAAAATCTTAACAAATGTTAACATAATAAATTATACAATTAAAAGTAAATACAAATCAAATGAATCTTAAACATCCCGGCCCCCCTGGAACCAGTTTCAGGACGTTGGTAACAACGCAAGTTTGTTTACTGAGCGAATAAATGTTCCGGCCGCTGTCCTCAGTGTTACAACTCGTACACGTTGATCTGTTCCTGGGTGAACAGAGATAACTCTACCCAGTATCCATTTTGTGGGTGGTAAATTCGGTTCCTTAATTACCACTAAATCTCCGAGGTTGAAATTGGTTTCACTTCGTTGCCATTTTGGTTTCTCTTGCAGTGTCGTCAGGTATTCCACAATCCATCTCTTCCAGAATCCTTGGACCATGCTTTGGATGTGATTCCAGTGAGAAAGTCGGTTTATCGGAGTTTCCAAATGGCAAGGCTCTGGAACTGCTGTCAGTGGCTCACCTATAAGAAAGTGACCTGGTGTTAGAGGGTAAACATCATTATCAGACATAGAACATAGAGGACGAGAATTAAGAATAGCTTCTATTTGAATTAAAAATGTGCATAATTCCTCAAAAGTAAGAATTGAATTGCCGACCACTCGACGCAGGTGCAGTTTCACTGACTTAACGCCAGCTTCCCACAATCCGCCAAAATGAGGTGAAGAGGGGGGGATGAAATGCCAAGTTATTCCATCCTTTGCCAAAGTATTTGTGATTAAATCATTGTGGGTTTGTGTCATTACAAATTTCGGCATTTCGTTAAGACACCGCCGAGCTCATTGAAAATTTGTCCCATTGTCGCTGTATACATTGGAGCATTTTCCGCGACGAGAGACAAATCGACGGAATGCTGCAATGAATGCATCGGTGGTAAGATCACTCACCAGCTCCAAATGTATTGCCTTCGTACTCATACATACAAACAATGCAATATATGCTTTGGATGTCTTAGCCTTTCTGCAGCGGGACAAGCGAATCGTTAGTGGGCCAGCATAATCCAAGCCAGTATTTGTGAATGGGCGATTTGGTTGGATTCGATAAGATGGTTGATCACCCATTATCTATTGGCTAGTTAACTTCCTTTGCATAAAACATTTGCGGCATTGATGGATAATCTTTCGGAAAAGATTTCGGCTCCCCATTATCCAAAATTCCTGTCGTAAAAAAACGAAGGTTTCAGAGATACCAGAATGCATATATCGTTGATGTATATCTGTAATAATGAGATTTGAAACTGGGTTATATTTTGGTAAAATAATAGGGTGTTTAATATTAAATGAAACAGATGCCGACTTTATTCGTCCACCAACGCGAAGCAATCCGTCATTATCGAGAAATGCAGAGTATCGTAATAATTTTGATTTTGAAGGCAGCTGATTTTTTGTTCGTAGGTTTTGGATATCATTTGGGTACGAATTGCATTGAATAAACTTCAAAATAGCCATTTTCGCGTTTCAAATTTCTGGATTTGTAAGTCCCTGAGAAACTCTATCAGATGGCTGTTTTAAATTTGAAATAAATCGTCTTACATACGCAACAACTCTCAGTAGATGAAACCAAGATGAGAATCTTGTGATGAGATCGTTGAAGACATGATTATCAAACGACGTGACCAGTGCATGCCTTGCAAACGATTTTTCTTCCAGCAGCTCGTTATCCAAGGATTTTGGAGGTAAGTTAGATTTGGGCCATCGTTCTTTAGGTTCTGATAGCCAGGCTGGACCGTTCCACCAAATTGGGTGCTGAAACAGGACTGAGGGTGACACGCGTCTCGACGCACAATCTGCGGGGTTCGATTCCGATGGAACGTAACGCCAACAATGTCTTGGTAAAACTTCTAAGATCGCTGCTGTGCGGACAAAAGTTGACGAGGGGGCGATGAGAGCCAATGTAACACTATTTCCGAATCACACCACGCACTTATTCTATTTATTTTGAGATTTTTCATAGATGATTTAACAAGGACTATTAACCGTGATAGCAAAAGGGCACCGCAAAGTTCAAGTCGTGGAATAGACACCGGTTTCACAGGGGCAACTTTAGTTTTTGCAGCAACGATTGTTATTTTAACTGTACCGACAGAATCTTTTGAAACGGCATAAACAACGGCGGAATAAGCGAGTGACGAGGCATCCGAAAAGCCATGGAATTCTATTTCATATTCGGGTGATAATATATTTCGCGGAACTTGAATTTTTTCAAAACATGATAAGTTTTCGCGATATGATAGCCATTCATCGGACAAGTTTGAGGGAAGCGGATCAATCCAATTTAAGTTCTGAAGACCAAAGTTTTTGAAACATTATTTTGAACAAAATCACTCAAGGGGCAAGAAGGCCAAGAGGGTCAAAAATTCTTGCTATTTCAGATAGCAAGGATCGTCGAGTGAGTGTCGGAGGATTTTCAGGTAAAGTAATGCGATACGAATAGGTGTCAGCAGAAGGGTTCCAGAACATGCCTAATACTTTGACTATTGACTGCGATCGTTCCGGGTCAACAAACGAATATTCGCAATCGTCCGGAACCCTTCAGTAAAACGTTTTCGCGAGATTCGGATCGAAAATACATTGTATCGTTACCGTTTAAAACACCTAGACCAAGTTTCATAGGAACTCTAGATGCTGCAATATCGCGTCTGTATTCGATGGAACGTCGATTTAAAAGGAATTCTGATTTACAAAACAAATACTCACAATTTATGCAAGAGTACCTTAAGTTAGGTCACATGGAAGTAATTCCTCGCCACGAAATCGATAAAGACTCTACTTTTCAATTTTATTTGCCCCATCATGCGGTACTAAAACCAACCAGATAGTTCAACCACAAAACTTCGCGTCGTCTTCGATGGCTCAGTTAAGGACTTGAACGGGAACTCGTTAAATAGCCACTTATTAATTGGTCTACCAATTCAACGTGACCTCATTGGCGTGTGCTTGCGATTTCGCAGGCATCGATTTGTATTCACTGCGGATATAGTGAAGATGTTTAGACAAATTTGGGTGTCAGACCATGATTTAGATTACCAACGCATTGTTTGGCGTAAATCTCCTAGTGATGAAGTTCAACATTATGGTTTAAAAACAATTACATACGGGACCGCATCTGCTCCATTTTTATCGGTTCGGGTTTTGCAACAAATTGCTGATGATTATAGGTCGATTTATCCAAACGCTTCTCGAATTTTGATGAATGATGTCTATGTAGATGACGTTATGACGGGAGCTAGTTCAATCGATGAATTACTCAATCTACAATCCGAACTCATTTCGTTGTTATCGGAAGCCGGTCTGCATCTTAGAAAATGGAGTTCAAATAGTTGGGCTCTACTTGCGCGACAAATCCGGCTCGAAGGACCAATTTATGATTGAGATCGCACCAAAAACAAAATGTTCAGACAACTGAATTTTAATGAAATTGCACAGGTTAATAATTGGTATAATATTACAATTTTTATTCATCAATATACTTATCAGTCAATAGGTGTTGTCTGGGCTGTGGTGTCGATTAAAATGAACGAGCTTAGGATTTAAATTTAAGTATGGAAAGCAAAATTACAATAAGCTGATTTGCAGCGAGAGAGCAAATATTTTCACCACACAATTGATCATTAAACAATAGAGTATTACACTTTACACAAGTAAATTACAGTGGTGTCAAAAAGAATTGGTTCGTTATTAAATAACAAAAAATCTTAACAAATGTTAACATAATAAATTATACAATTAAAAGTAAATACAAATCAAATGAATCTTAAACAGTTGTTTTGTTTTGGTCTTTCATTCGTAACTTTTACGTTAATCTTTTATTTCTTTTATGTCTTATTCTTTCTGGTTTAAATTCATTCTTTCTTATTGAATTTTACTTTTTGTTATAATTTATTCATTTCTTCTTTGATCTTATATTCGTTTTTGTTTTTCATTGAAATTCAATATATATGCATGTTCAATAAAATAAAGGTAATTTATAAAAAGAAACAATCAATGCACTTACCCCAGCTCCAACATGTTGTGCACAGTATCTTGTAGTGCCGAAGATTGCTAAACGTTGATTGGTGAAATGAAACATATGCATATACACTGAATGGAATTTATAGATCGATGAAAAATGTAACCGATTTAATTAATAAAAAAAAATGTTTCGAACAAAAAAAAAACTAGTTAAATGACCGACAGATGGGATGTTACACTATTCTTAATTAATAAAAATTATTCTATTTGTTTTTTCTTGATTAATTAATTTTTAGATCCTAGACTTTTTATCTCTTTTTAAATTTTAATTCACTACTTTTTTTTAAGGCTTATTTAATTATTGCATATCAAAAGAGAGCAATTCAACAGAGGCTAGAAATGACCGCAGACACTGAAATGGTGTTGATTGATAATTTGGAAGTGTTCGAAAAAAATGGATTTTAAACGAATCTGGCACACAGATTGAGCCGACAAGTTGGCGTGCGTTGGTACAAAAAATGTTGTTATAAGAACAACAATGCTAGGTAACGAAAATTTCCATGAATTGTACTTTGGGTTGAGTTATCTATTTTTCTTACCTAATTTTTCTAGACTAGTAGATCAAACATTTTTTTTTCTTGCGTAGTTTGCAGCGCACCGAGTAAAAAGGTGATTTTTAAGTAGCCCGAGACCACACACACAATTTTGGCTTAGCAATGATTCTCGTTTCTTTTTGACTTTTCTTTTTGGTGTTCTTAAGCGCGAATTCCTTTAAGCGAAGGTGACTTGCTTGGCTGACGTCTGAGAGAAAAGAAAGTTATCGAGAGGAAATTGAAATTGATCTAGTCGCATGGTGCTTAGGCATGAATAATCTGAAATAGAACGAAAACGGAAATGTGTCGCTTTTGGTACGTGGCAACTACAACAAAAAATGTAGTCTGTATTGTCGACTTAACCTTATTCTGGAAACAGAATGCTGCCCACGCGTAAGCGACAATAACTTTTGTTTTTTTTTTAACAAAATTTGTACGTTTTTGATTCATATCAAGGGTTTTTTTTTAGAAGATTCTTATGAATCTTTTTATTAGTGTCAAAAGTTTGAGGATCGTTTCCTACAAATGCTTTCGATTGACGGATGTCCGGTTACTTGCAGTCTTGACTGGCGGAAGGGCCTCCACTACTGGGCTTCTTGTTCCTGTTTCCAGAGAAGAGTTGGTAATTCTTACTCGATCGGTTTATTTCCGGTGGATCAGCAGGAACGTTTACGGCCCCTGGTGGCACGTAGCACGGCAGGCAATAGTTCTGATGGATCAGCAGGTTTATTTAAGGCCCCTGGTGGCACTATACGGCAGGCAATAGCTCTGGTGGATCAGGAGGCATATTTAAGGCCACTGTTGGCACTACACGGCAGGCATTAGCTCTGGTTGATCGGCAGGTTTATTTACCTCCCCTGGTGGCACGCAGCACGGCAGCCAATAGCTCTGGTCGATCAGCAGGTTTATTTACGGCCCCTGGTGGCAATAGCAGCACGGCAGGCAATAGCTCTGATTGATCAGCAGGTTTATTTACGGTCCCTGGCGGCACGCAGGACAAATCTCGCTCAGTATTTAAAACCCCTTACCACTGGTTGGGGGAAGCTTTAATACTGAAATGGCGGTGCGCGCTATGAACCTATGAACTCCCAACTGTATAAAATTATGCCTAGTCTTGGCATCCCTTCAAAGCTCGTTCACTCGTGCAAAATGACGATGGAGTAATCGCACTTCCCATCAAGGTCCGCAACAAGCTTACGGAATCATTCCAAAAAAGGATTCACACAAGGCAATGCACTGTCATGCGATGCGGACAGAACGTCACAATAGACACATATAACTTCGAGGCAGTAGAGGAGTTTTTCTAACTAGGCTACGTTATAGACATGGGTAGTAACACCAGCGCCGAGATCAAACGAAAAATAACTCGTGCTAAGCTGTTTCTTTGAGCTAAGAAAGCAATTGAGTGGTAGAGCCCTCTCTCGATCAACTAAGGCAAAATTATACAATACCCTCATCATCCCCGTCCTGCTGTATGGTGCAGAAGCATGAACACTGACAAAATCGGATGAATGTGCCTAAGGGTGTTTCGAAAGGAAAGTTCTTCGGGCTATCTATTGCCAGGGACGCAGCTCGGTCATTTAGAGCGGTAGGAATGTACACTAATGTTCCGGCCCAGAAAGCCATGGATACAATTCCCGAAGGACGAAGAAGTAGAGGAAGGCCGCGACTCAGGTGGTGCACTCTAGTTGAAGAGGACCTCCGCCAGGCTGTTGATTGATTCCCCTATCCACAATCAACTATAGCGCCACCGTAAGTAAGTAAGTAAGGAAGCGGAAGTGTCCACGAATTTAGAAAAATTGTAAAGAGAGCAATATACTTTGTCGACGGTCGATTCTTGTTTTAGGAGGGAATGGTGGATCCAAACGGCACAGATTTTCAGATTTTTGTCTGTTCATACTTGCATTTAATCACCTACTAAATCGTACCGATTTAAGTGTGCATAGAACTGTTGCGCAGACAAAATATTAAAGAAGTCGGTGTCAAACTCTGTGCGCCATGGAATCGCCAGAAATTACGCAGTAAATCAAAGTGCGATTAGATGCTGTGTACAGTGACTCTTCTCTTTCGATGGCGACTGTCAACAATTAGTTTTACGAGTTTCAAGGTGGTCGGAGGTCGGTTTTTGACAGGCAGGTAACAGTCCAGGTAGCCTTAAACGGAAAGATAACGTGACAAAATTGAACGATCTCGTTTTATCAGATCGTAGATTTGGGGTGCACGAGATATTTGCATGAAATTTTGTACATAGAAAGCTGGGTACCGCGTTGCTCTCTCAGAACAACATAGGTAGCCGTGAGACCAACACTTGATAAGCACAATCCGAAAAAGTATTCGCGTCATTGCGTCACAAACGACAGCACATAAAACGTGATTCGAAGTAGTCGAAGACTGCACTGAAAAATTTTATTAGTAAAATTGCTACGAATAGCATTCGTACGAGAAAAATTCGTACATTGAACGAATATTCGTAGATTGTACGAAGCTTTTCTGTAATAAGAAAATTACGAATGTATTAGTTAATTTTGATTAAATTTTTGGTAAAATACACGAATTTTTTCGTTCTATGTACTAATATTATTCGTAAATCAAAATTATGAGTACATTGTACGAATTTATTTGTGTATTGAACTAAATCATTAGTAAATCATCGTGTACGAATGGTTTCGTAATTTTTCCAAATTCATTCGTAAGATTTACTCATGCATTTGTTAAATGTACGAAGCAAAACTAATATTCGTAAAAAATTTAGCCTCGAAAATTGACCTTACGAATAATTCGTAGGATTTACTCATTATAAGTAGAATGCAACTTCTTTATCTGTATATTCTACTAATACTTCGTATATCATAACCTCCATTCGTATATTTACCAAACGCATTAGTAAATTTTACTAATACATCGTACTATTTTTCCTCCATTCTAACACTAAGCGAAACATTAGTACATTTTACTAATGACTTCGTAATATTTTTCCTTCATTCGTATATTTACCGAGAGTATTAGTATATTTTACTAATACGTCGTATTATTTACACTCCATACGTATATTTATCAAGAGCATTAGTGCATTGTACTATTATTAAGTAATATTTACACTCCATTCGTACATTTACCAATAGCTTTTGTAGATTTTACTAATACTTCGTACATCTACCAGGAGCATTAGTACATTGTACTAATACTTCGTAATATTTACCCTCCATTCGTACATTTCACAAGAGCATTAGTACATTGTTCTAATAATTCGTATTATTTACACTCCATTCGTACATTTATCAAGAGCATTAGTACATTGTACTATTATTAAGTAATATTTACACTCCATTCGTACATTTACCAATAGCTTTTGTAGATTTTACTAATACTTCGTACATCTACCAAGAGCATTAGTACATTTCCGCTACTCGAATCGGATTGCGTCATTGTTTTTAAATCATGGAAATGGCTCATTTTGGTTGTGATTTTGATCGTGTTTAGTCTGGTTTGTGAGTTTTTTTTTTTTAAATAAAATTAAAATAACATAAAAAGCGTGCTAAGAGTGCTAAGTATTTGATGACAGAAAGAACGAGTATGTAAGTTGTATTTGAAGAAATTTAATAGGACACCCAAATTAACAGACAACTTGCGGAAAGTTTTGGTCGAGGCTGTTTTACAATTTTGTATTATAAAAAACCACGATCTCAAAACCAACGACTGCGATGCTCTTATGAATGGTAAGTATATAGTACGAAGTATTAGTACAATGAACTAATGCTTTTGGTAAATTTACGAATGGTAAGTAAATAGTACGAAGTATTAGTACAATGAACTAATGCTTTTGGTAAATTTACGAATGGTAAGTAAATAGTACGAAGTATAATTACAATGAACTAATGCTTTTGGTAAATTTACGAATGGCAGGTAAATAGTACGAAGTATTAGTAGGATGAACTAATGCTCTTGTTGAGTGTACGAATTGCAGGTAAATAGTACGAAGTATTAGTAGGATGAACTAATGCTCTTGTTGAATGTACGAATGGAGGGTAAATAGTACGAAGTATAAGTAAAATGAACTAATGCTTTTGGTAAACTTACGAATGGCAGGTAAATAGTACGAAGTATTAGTAGGATGAACTAATGCTCTTGTTGAATGTACGAATGGAGGGTAAATAGTACGAAGTATAAGTAAAATGAACTAATGCTTCTGGTTAACATACGAATGGTAAGTAAATAATACGAAGTATTAGTAAAATGAACTAATGCTTTTGGTAAACTTACGAATGGCAGGTAAATAGTATGAAGTATTAGTAGGATGAACTAATGCTCTTGTTGAATGTATGAATGGAGAGTAAATAGTACGAAGTATAAGTAAAATGAACTAATGCTTCTGGTTAACATACGAATGGCAAGTAAATAATACGAAGTATTAGTAAAATGAACTAATGCTTCTGGTAAACTTACGAATGGCAGGTAAATAGTACGAAGTATTAGTAAAATAAACGAATGGTTTGTTTTGAATTTACGAATGCAGAGTAAATAGTACGAAGTATTGGTAGAATATACTAATGCTTATGCTGTTTTTACGAATAGGGAGTAAATAGTACGAAGTATTTGTAGGATGAACCATAGCCGTAGCTAGGATTTTGTTTCAGGGGGGGTTAAGATAAATGATAATTTTTTTAATTTTTTAAGCGTGCTTTACACGATATGGATTTTCCATATGGACTGTCACTTTTCATTTCCAAATTTATTTTCATATGTATGTCAAATTGGATTTTGTTTGTAAAATCAGAAAAGCATTTGAACGATTTGGATTTTTCGTTTGTTGTTTCAGAATTTTTTTTTGTCCAAAACACCTAAAATGTGTTATATTATTATTATTTCTTATGAAAAACACAAAATAACATAACAAATCACCTTTGTTCGCGCTCTCCATATTTAAATGTAAACTTTTTTTGTCGTTTAAGAAATCCGATTTCGTCTGTATACAGATGAAATTTAGAAACAGTTCTAAATGAAAAATTTCCATATGGAATTTTCATCTGTATTTCGATATGGATTCTTAATACGTTTACACCATTTGTATAATTTTCCATATGGAAAAAGTGACAGTCCATATGAAAAATCCTTATCGTGTAAAGCACGCTTTGATAAAAAAGGAAACATATTTATCAAATGAATCGAAGTCTTATTTATGTAGTCGTCTTTTCTTGGCTCTCTGGACTTCATACGTCGCATACGGGACCGAAAATCCGTCGAAAAATTTTTCTTTCGAATGTGCCAAGTATCAATTCCCTTATTTACTGTTTTAATTTTTTTTTATATATAAAGCGGCCCCTAGACTCTCAATATTATTGTACAATATTTGATGTTATACAATAGTATTGATAGTCTGGGGCTCATATTGAAGCATTGTGCAATATATTGAAGAAAATCAAAACCCTTTTGATATTTATTGTACAATGAAAAATATTTTATAGTCTGTAGGTGTGGTTGCACAATATTTTGTCAATTTGTCATTTGTTTTTGAATTTTCCAGGCGTCATCGTCTCCTGAAGTTAAATGTCAAATCGATTTATTGTACAAAATATTGTGTAGTCTGGAGTATCAGCCAATAATATTTCGCAATATTTTATACAATAATATTGATAATCTAGGGGCCGCTTAATTATCACACACTCAAGCGGTTTTTTTATACCCTTATTATGCCAGAGACACAGTGCTCAAGGAAATTGGAAAGGGGTTGGAAAGGAGGTGCCGGTGTACATTGGTCTTAAATTACTGAATATTATGCAATGAATTGGAAAGTCAGAGTGTAGAAGGGAGTTCCACATTCGTCTAGTACGGCTAAAGAACGATTCCCTTTACTTGAGAGTACGTCCGAAGTTTGACTTGAGGGTAAACTGATGGGCATTCCTAGAAGCGCGAGTATTACGGGCAAATTGTTTAAGGGGAGGATTGCAACTGGCTATTTCACAAGAGCACTTACCGTAAAATTAACGATAGAACCGAGAGGGACACGAAACGTTACGACGGTGGTCTAACTAGGTGAAGCTTTGGACGGATATAAGTCTTAAAGATAATGTAGTTGCCCGTAGTTAATTTGTTAAGTGCGTTGGCTGCTAAGCAGAACGACGTTGGTCCTACTCAGGCCAAGTTTTTATTTCATCTTTCACGGGCACTGCCTCTTGCGAAGACCTGACAAATCTTACAAGAGTATCAATCTGTCATGAAAAAGTGCTTCTCAACTCTGCCGTTCGGAATCGGCGTTAAATTGTAGGTCCCCTCAATTCTTCACACGCACTCAGAGAATTGTTGATGAGAGTAAGCCACTTAGGCCTTGGCTCTTCAAGAGCTGTCGCGCCACTCTATTTATTTATTTTATTAGATAATGGCCAGTTCAGACGGGAAGAAAAAATTCTTGCAGTTTAGCTCGCTCTCTCGTAGAATAAACACCTTAGATTCACAGTGCACTTTGTATTAAATCTCTTGTATATATATACGCTTCTGTTGATTAGTCTAACTTACCTGGTCTTTCCGTAAGTAGATTAATTATAAAATCGTTGTAAATACCAGGGGAGTATGGCATCTGACCCTGGCGGGGGCTCCCGCCAAAACTCTTGGGCTTTGCTTGACACTGAGCCCATCAGCCCAATAAGAAAGAAGCCGAATTTAAGTAACTACAAGGATTTTCCAATAATAAGTAAACCCACTCAAGCAAAAACAAAAGAATGTCCGAAATTCATCGTAATTAAAAATAAAGATCCAGAAAAAAAACTCAATGAATTTAACATTTTCTTGATCACTAAAGCGATCTCTGGCCTTATAACTGATCCACTAAGCATCAAATTTATGTCTGACGGCAGCATTCTAATTCTGACAAAAACCACGCAACAAGCTAACCTTCTTTTGAAAAAACAACACTTGTCAAACATTTGCGAAATAGTAGTTTCTTTGCATCCTACTCTTAACTCTTCATGCGGTGTCGTCTTCTCTCCAGAACTCAAAAATCTCTCCGAGCAAGAAATAACTGAAGGTCTTGCTGAGCAACATGTCACAAGCTGCAAGAAGATTACTAAATGTATTGATGGAAAAACGACCAACACTCCATTGCACATCCTTTCCTTCAACCTATATGAACTCCCACAAGAAATAAAAATCGGCTTTTTGAAGACAAAAGTGGAACCTTACTTCCCCAAGCCAATGCAATGTAAGAAATGCTTCAAATTCGGTCACACCAAAAAGCACTGCAGATCTGAAAAACAAACATGTGAAGCATAGAGAATATATATATTTCCCACTTGTCAAATCCAGCTAAAAGCCGATTATGCAACCTCTACAACAATATCTTTTTGAACGGCGTACTTCCACATCAATGGAAAACAGCAACGATCATCCCGATTCTTAAACCACAGAAAAACAATAACAAGTTGGAAAGCTATCGTCCGATATCTTTACTACCTTGCCTTAGTAAGGTTCTAGAAAAGATTATCTCGAAGAGATTATTGTGGTTTATGGAACAAAATAACCTCATTAATAAATCTCAAGTAGCGTTCAGACCCAATAAAGGCACCATGGATGCATTACTGCACATAGACTACACCGTCTCCAACATTCTATCGTCTCGAAACCACTGTACTATAATTTCAATAGACTTCGAAAGAGCCTTCGAACGAATTGGTGCACACACCATAATTCAGCAACTGCTGAAATGGAGACTTGGCCCGAAAATTATAAATTTCATCAAATCCTTTCTTACACACCGCAAATTCAGAGCAAAAGTAAACTACGAATATTCAACACCTCGGGATCTTGATAACGGTATCCCTCAAGGATCGCCCTTGTCTGTGATACTCTTTATAATTGCATTCAACAATGTGAGTAACATTGTTAACGCTGAGAAAATTATTGATCATGCAATATACGCGGACGATCTTCTCATTATCGCTAAAATCACTCTACCCAACTTAATTCAAGAAGTTTTGAAAAGAATCCTTGTTAAAATAACAGAATGGTCTGAATCATCTGGTGCGATAATATCTACCCCAAAATGCCAACAACTACACATATGTCGAAAAACAAGCTGCAATAACTTCTCCTTAAACCTGGGTAATCTAACTCCAATCAGTGTTCAAACGATGAAAGTTCTAGGGCTTCATATAAGCAAAAACTACAGATGGTGCACTCACATTGAACAACTGAAAAAACGTCTAACGCCATGTTTGAATATTGTTAAATACCTCTGTAGCAAAAAGAGCAATGTCCATACTAACGCAATGCTTAACGTCATACGTGCAATAATCCAATCGAAAATTGATTACGGACTTCCAATCTACGGATACTGTGCAAAGAGTGATCTAAACAAAATAAAAACTTATATTAACGCCTCACTAAGTATTGCACTAGGTGCCTTCCGCACAACTCCGATACATAATCTCCTCGCTGAAGCCGGTTTCCTCCCCCTCGAGGAACGTAGAGACCTACTCACCGCCAAACTCATCCCAAAGCTACTAACATCCCATGGTTCCCCTTTACATAAGGACTTCTTGGCAACTATCAGGCGAAAAACCAATCCGAAAATAGAACACACTATTCTTAGAGCTACACAATCAGCAAAAGAACTCAACATTTCGCTCATAACCATCAACACAAAGCCAGGATCATTCCCACCATGGTTTTTCAATAACAGCAGTGTTGACACCCAACTCTCTGTTTTTAAAAAAGCTAACCTGCATCCAAGCCACTTCAGGCAATTGTTTACTGAAAAGTTTGAAAATTTATCCCAACAAAATTTCAATTTTCTGTGATGTTATTAACTATAACATCGCCTACGCAATAGTTGATCAAAATTTCAATACCGTCAAAACCGAGAGTCTCCACTACCACAGCAGCATATTTACAGCGGAAGCAGCAGCCATTATTAGTGCTATAGAATACGCCGAAAAAAGAAAAGGCAAATATTGCATCTTTTCCGACAGCCTTTCAGTCTTAAACGCCATTCAGAATTTAAACTGTGGTCTCATACCCATCAACAAAATCCGCAACAAACTTTGCCAACACGCTACAAAAATTCAAATTGTTTGGATCCCAGGACACGTAAACATTCCTGGAAACGAAGCAGCTGATGCTGCAGCTAAGTTGGCCACCAACTCTCCCATCAACACTTCCCACATCATCAACCCACATGATTATTTAAAAGCAATAAGAAACTCACAAGCTGCAAAATCCGTTCAGAACTTTAAAAATATAAACAACTATTACACCAGCCTAATCAACCCTTCTCGTTCCAGAGTTGCTCTTCCAAACAATCTACAGAGGATAGAACAAAGAGCAATAACTAGGCTAAGACTCGGTCACACACTACTTACACACCTTCATCTCATCGACAAGCAAATAACTAACATTTCATGTATCTTTTGCAACCATCCGCAAAAAATGTCGATTGAACATATCCTGAACACCTGTCCTAAATTCCAAACAGACGCCTTAAGGATCGACCGCATCGCAATTATTAAAAACCCTAACCTTGATAATTGCTTACAAATTTTAGAATTTTTAAAAAAGTACAATCTGTTCAGTAAAATAATATAAAAAAAAAATATATATATATATATATATTTAATTTAGATAACCAATTTGTAAAATTTCTCACTCAATAAGAGCAAAGGCTGATGGCTTTTTTGTTAGTGCCTTAACTCCTTAATTTATTGTAATTTTAAAATTGCTTTAAATAAATTATAATAATAATAATAATAAAAATTCTTGCACCGTCTTCACGTCTGCGTGCGATATCTATGTAACTCTATTATCAGTGACTTAACTCTACGCGATTTGTATTCCCCATTGTACAATGCTGTTTAAGTCAGAGTTTAATGAGGTTATCATATTTTGCCGTTGCAGTTCCACATCCAAAGAGGGATGTGAGTCTGGAAATGAATAAGAAAAGCTAAGGGTACTATCGTCAGCGAACCAATGGATAGGTTTAGAAGTTACAGACAAGACATCATTAATAAAAATGTGAAAGAGAGTCGGAGACAAAGTGGAGCCCTGGGGCACACCAGCATTTTATATTGTGGGTTTCAGACTTGAATCCGTCCAATACAACTTGTATTATTCGAAAACAAGTTTCTAATCCAACGAAGGAGGGATTAATCAATACCGAAAACACGCATTTTCGATAAAAGAGTAAAATGCCAGACTTTATCAAATGCCTTTGAAATATCAAGTGCAGTAATCTTACTTTCTCCAAAACGATGTAAAGATTTGTTCCTCTGTTCGGTGAGATAAACCATCAAATCACTAGTGGACCTGTTGCTGCGAAAGCCGTATTGCGGTCATTAAGAAGCTTTCGGTTTTCGAGATATTTCTTGAGCTGATAGTTTATCAGCGTTTCCATGACCTTAGAAAGAAGGGACGTAATTAGAGGGAGAAGAAGATTCGCTGTTTTTTGGGATTGGCTGAACAAGTGCTGTTTTCCAACTGTTCGGAACGAGCCCATCAGAATATGATAGATGGAAAAGCTCGCGCAAGGGTTTTTCCAGAGTGGAGGAACACCTCTTCAGAATAATTGCAGGGATACCATCCGGATCAGTAGATTAATGTTTGTTGAGAACTTCTAGGACTCTCGCCACAGCACGAGTGCGGAAGAAGATTTTTCCCATGGAATCATTGACGCGCTCAAAAACTGGGGGAATCATGTCACTCTCTAGCAGCTTTCGCGAGAGAGCTAACAACTGGAGTTTTTTACTGTCAGCGAGCGTAGGGACCGAAGAAGAAGAAAGATTCTTCATATATTTTACAAAAGACCTACAATTCTTACTGCCTTTGGGACATTTTACCCACGGCAGAGTACTCACTTTTTGTTTTCACCTCTTACACAGATTCACGGACACGAAAAAAAGAGAGGATTGTGAGAGTTCACCTCAGAAAAATTTTGAGGGTGTTTTCGGCAAGGGAGGAAAAGGTCGCGACTCTAGGTATTATATATTCTCTATGATGTGAAGTCTGTAGCATAGACGAACATGACCCTGAACCTTGCAAACAGGTTTTATGTATCAATTGCAAGCATGAACACACCGCCACCAACAAAAATTGCCCCGCTAGCATTAAGAGAACAAAAATTTTAGAGATCAAAACCGCAAAAAAAATTACATATCAAGAAGCCAACAGACACATTCAAGAAAACCCAAACCTCTACCCCGAACCATCCGTCACAAACATTCCAAAGGAAACGCTCACAGAAGCAATTGAATTAAAAAAAAAGAGACGCGCTCTTCAAAACAAAAACCAAGCTACTCCAACCCAAAACGACTCTCAAATGATCATCGATGACGAGGCTACTACGTCATCAAGCCAAAATCCAACTAACTCTCTTTCTCAAAAAAATAAAAGCTCAACACAAACGCCCACCGATAAAGCAAACTAAAGTACTCTTATAAATAAATACTCCAACAATAACATTACACATCCAACTACACAAACAAATTTAAACAGTCTAGAACATAAAAACAACATCACCAACTATACTTCCAATTTTAAAGAAAATAAAAACAAAACTTAACAATTACACATCGACACTCTTTAAGTTTAATTTTATTAAACTTAACTGAGTGTATTTCTATTGATAGATCTTCCAATATGGTCCTTAAAATTCTTCAATGGAATTTACAAGGATACCAGAATAATTACTCCGATCTTCAATTATTAATTAATAATATAAATCCAGATATAATTGCACTTCAAGAAACGCACTGCGCATTCGGCTTCATCCCGCAATGCCCCAAAACTTTCAACCCCCACTTTAATAACCACAATTACATATTATCAAATAAAAACGGAGTTGCTCTTTTAATCAAAAAGGACATACCCCATAAATACGTGACTATAAACACAGATCTTTTGGTAACAGCGGCTGAAGTTCAACTTGAAACAAAATTTACTATTATCAACACTTATCTTCATGACAAAGAAACCATTACCTCCACAAAGCTTACCGACCTGATAAGAAATCTGTCAGGTGACATAATCTTAATGGGCGATTTCAATGCTTGGAACCCACTTTGAGGCTCACCTAAACACAACACCAGAGGTAAAGAAATAGAGAATTTTGTCATAAACTCCAACATCACTTTATTGAATGATGGGTCTCCAACTCACATCTCTACACATGGCACCCTTACGCACATCGACCTCACATTATGTTCCCCACATCTTTTCCCCTTTTGTAACTGGCACACTTTGAACGACACATATTCCAGTGACCACTTTCCAATTATAACGGAAATAAGTAATTTGAGCATGTCAAAAAAAGGTAATTTCTCGCCAAAATTTAAACTTGGATACGCAAACTGGGACAAATTTCAAAATTACGTCGATCAACATCTAGACACGAGAACCTGTTCTAAGAACAACAACAAAGAAGCTGCACGGTTAAAAATTTTGGAGTACTTTTTAATATTTTTCGGATTGTATATAGGTCCACACCAGGAATTTATTGAAATTTAATATATGACAAATATTGAAATTTTTAAGTTAATACTAAATTTATTAAAATCAAAAACATTTGAAGAATAAAAAATAATTCAGCTGTATTAAATTTCAATACATTTTTTATTCAGAATCCAATAGAAAATATACAAATTTAATAAAAAATATATTGCATTCTAACAATGGCAAAGTAGGTTTTAATCCTATTTATATTTAAATTCAGAAAGGAAATGCTAATTTCTAATAAAAACTTGCATTAATTTAAACACATACGTATTACACTTTTAATGCAAATGTATTGAAAATAAATAAATAGTATTAATGGATTTTAATACGCTTTTATTGAAAAATATTACAAAAAGTATTCTAAAATAATGTAAAATGTATTAATTATTAATATAACAAACATTAAAAAATAATACCAAGGAGAATTCAATTTAAATAATTGAGTGTTACCTATTACAAAAGGTATTTTTAGTAATATAATATATAAATTAATTCTCTGCTTTTCTTTGGACTTGGGACTTTGTAATTTAACGATTCCACCTCAGAATTCCAACCTTTAAAATGAAAAAAACGGTTTTTGAGTAATGAGAAAGATTGAACATTGAATATAATAGTGCCTTCTGCTTTCCGGTCATGGCCGCACGTTTCCTTGTAAACGTCCTTTACATGTAGTGCATAGTTGACCAAAATGTCCAAAAGACTATTTTCCTTCGCCGGCTACCTGAACGAAAATTAAAAAGAATCTGAAAATATTTTAGTGTTTTTAATCATTTAAAAACATTTAATTGAATATTGCAAACTTACCATCATTGAAGGCACATTCTTATTATAATTTATGTATACTCTTTAAGTTCCCAACAAAGACTAACAGCATGCAACGCGAACGGCAATCGAAAACCGAAAGAAAATTCAATATGTAGAAACAGTTACTTTTATGATCGTGCATCGGCGCGGCGTCAGATTTTTGGTTTTTAATAAAATTAACTTGAAATTCAATACACATGTACTGAAATCAAATACACGTATATTAAAAACCAATGCAACCAACTTACTTTCTAATAGTTAGGGTATACTTTTTAATGCAATATTATTATTATTCATTGTAGAACGAAAAATTAGTAAATAGAAGCTAAATCTAAGATGTATTGAAATATAAGGCAATCAGAATTAGAATCAAATTGATTCAATATTTATTCTTACTTCGTATCAAGATTAAACTTTAAATTAACATTTAAAGAATTACTTTTTAATATATATTGATTATAATTTCACTGTTAAGATTGGATTTTAATATTTTTTGAATTAGATATCGGAACTTTAATACAAAATTATAGATTTTAATATAAATTGATTACAAAGTTTGCTTAATATTTCTCAAATATTAAAAAATAATATTAACTGTATTGTATATTGCTGTAATAAAAGTGATGTATTAAAAATCATGACAAAATTTTTAACCGTGTGCCAACTTTCTCAGAGCCATACGCTATGGAGCAAACTTGACTATCCCACAAACAAAACCAACAATGAAGAAGAATGTTTTCTGGTGGAACAACGAACTTCAACTTCTACGAAACGATAAGCAAAAGGCTTTTCACACCCTCAAACGGCATCCCACCCAAGAAAACCTGTTGAATTACAAAAAATTACGAGCACATTTCAAACTCAACAGCAAAAAAGCTAAAACTACAGCCTACGAAAACCTCACTTCAGCCATCAACCCGCTTACACCGACACAAAAGATATGGAACAACATAAGATACATCTCAAGTGCATATCAGGCAAACACAATAAGAGTTATTGAAACAAATGAAGGCCCCATATCTAACTCTAAGGCCTTAGCCGAAATATTTGGACAATCCTGGTCTAATTACTCAAATAATTCAAACTACCACCCACGATTTGTTCAAAAGAAGGAAGAATTGGTAACCACTATCCAAAACCTCCCAGCTCCGTCCTGCACCGCCAAAAAAATCGAATCACCCATTACAATTAACGAATTTGAATTCACACTCAAGACTCTGAAAGGCTCAACACCATCATACGACAGAATTTCATATCCAATGATTTCCCACTTGTCAAATCCAGCTAAAAGCCGATTATGCAACCTCTACAACAATATCTTTTTGAACGGCGTACTTCCACATCAATGGAAAACAGCAACGATCATCCCGATTCTTAAACCACAGAAAAACAATAACAAGTTGGAAAGCTATCGTCCGATATCTTTACTACCTTGCCTTAGTAAGGTTCTAGAAAAGATTATCTCGAAGAGATTATTGTGGTTTATGGAACAAAATAACCTCATTAATAAATCTCAAGTAGCGTTCAGACCCAATAAAGGCACCATGGATGCATTACTGCACATAGACTACACCGTCTCCAACATTCTATCGTCTCGAAACCACTGTACTATAATTTCAATAGACTTCGAAAGAGCCTTCGAACGAATTGGTGCACACACCATAATTCAGCAACTGCTGAAATGGAGACTTGGCCCGAAAATTATAAATTTCATCAAATCCTTTCTTACACACCGCAAATTCAGAGCAAAAGTAAACTACGAATATTCAACACCTCGGGATCTTGATAACGGTATCCCTCAAGGATCGCCCTTGTCTGTGATACTCTTTATAATTGCATTCAACAATGTGAGTAACATTGTTAACGCTGAGAAAATTATTGATCATGCAATATACGCGGACGATCTTCTCATTATCGCTAAAATCACTCTACCCAACTTAATTCAAGAAGTTTTGAAAAGAATCCTTGTTAAAATAACAGAATGGTCTGAATCATCTGGTGCGATAATATCTACCCCAAAATGCCAACAACTACACATATGTCGAAAAACAAGCTGCAATAACTTCTCCTTAAACCTGGGTAATCTAACTCCAATCAGTGTTCAAACGATGAAAGTTCTAGGGCTTCATATAAGCAAAAACTACAGATGGTGCACTCACATTGAACAACTGAAAAAACGTCTAACGCCATGTTTGAATATTGTTAAATACCTCTGTAGCAAAAAGAGCAATGTCCATACTAACGCAATGCTTAACGTCATACGTGCAATAATCCAATCGAAAATTGATTACGGACTTCCAATCTACGGATACTGTGCAAAGAGTGATCTAAACAAAATAAAAACTTATATTAACGCCTCACTAAGTATTGCACTAGGTGCCTTCCGCACAACTCCGATACATAATCTCCTCGCTGAAGCCGGTTTCCTCCCCCTCGAGGAACGTAGAGACCTACTCACCGCCAAACTCATCCCAAAGCTACTAACATCCCATGGTTCCCCTTTACATAAGGACTTCTTGGCAACTATCAGGCGAAAAACCAATCCGAAAATAGAACACACTATTCTTAGAGCTACACAATCAGCAAAAGAACTCAACATTTCGCTCATAACCATCAACACAAAGCCAGGATCATTCCCACCATGGTTTTTCAATAACAGCAGTGTTGACACCCAACTCTCTGTTTTTAAAAAAGCTAACCTGCATCCAAGCCACTTCAGGCAATTGTTTACTGAAAAGTTTGAAAATTTATCCCAACAAAATTTCAATTTTCTGTGATGTTATTAACTATAACATCGCCTACGCAATAGTTGATCAAAATTTCAATACCGTCAAAACCGAGAGTCTCCACTACCACAGCAGCATATTTACAGCGGAAGCAGCAGCCATTATTAGTGCTATAGAATACGCCGAAAAAAGAAAAGGCAAATATTGCATCTTTTCCGACAGCCTTTCAGTCTTAAACGCCATTCAGAATTTAAACTGTGGTCTCATACCCATCAACAAAATCCGCAACAAACTTTGCCAACACGCTACAAAAATTCAAATTGTTTGGATCCCAGGACACGTAAACATTCCTGGAAACGAAGCAGCTGATGCTGCAGCTAAGTTGGCCACCAACTCTCCCATCAACACTTCCCACATCATCAACCCACATGATTATTTAAAAGCAATAAGAAACTCACAAGCTGCAAAATCCGTTCAGAACTTTAAAAATATAAACAACTATTACACCAGCCTAATCAACCCTTCTCGTTCCAGAGTTGCTCTTCCAAACAATCTACAGAGGATAGAACAAAGAGCAATAACTAGGCTTAGACTCGGTCACACACTACTTACACACCTTCATCTCATCGACAAGCAAATAACTAACATTTCATGTATCTTTTGCAACCATCCGCAAAAAATGTCGATTGAACATATCCTGAACACCTGTCCTAAATTCCAAACAGACGCCTTAAGGATCGACCGCATCGCAATTATTAAAAACCCTAACCTTGATAATTGCTTACAAATTTTAGAATTTTTAAAAAAGTACAATCTGTTCAGTAAAATAATATATAAAAAAAAAATATATATATATATTTAATTTAGATAACCAATTTGTAAAATTTCTCACTCAATAAGAGCAAAGGCTGATGGCTTTTTTGTTAGTGCCTTAACTCCTTAATTTATTGTAATTTTAAAATTGCTTTAAATAAATTATAATAATAATAATAATAAAAATTCTTGCACCGTCTTCACGTCTGCGTGCGATATCTATGTAACTCTATTATCAGTGATTTAACTCTACGCGATTTTGTATTCCCCATTGTACAATGCTGTTTAAGTCAGAGTTTAATGAGGTTATCATATTTTGCCGTTGCAGTTCCACATCCAAAGAGGGATGTGAGTCTGGAAATGAATAAGAAAAGCTAAGGGTACTATCGTCAGCGAACCAATGGATAGGTTTAGAAGTTACAGACAAGACATCATTAATAAAAATGTGAAAGAGAGTCGGAGACAAAGTGGAGCCCTGGGGCACACCAGCATTTATATTGTGGGTTTCAGACTTGAATCCGTCCAATACAACTTGTATTATTCGAAAACAAGTTTCTAATCCAACGAAGGAGGGATTAATCAATACCGAAAACACGCATTTTCGATAAAAGAGTAAAATGCCAGACTTTATCAAATGCCTTTGAAATATCAAGTGCAGTAATCTTACTTTCTCCAAAACGATGTAAAGATTTGTTCCTCTGTTCGGTGAGATAAACCATCAAATCACTAGTGGACCTGTTGCTGCGAAAGCCGTATTGCGGTCATTAAGAAGCTTTCGGTTTTCGAGATATTTCTTGAGCTGATAGTTTATCAGCGTTTCCATGACCTTAGAAAGAAGGGACGTAATTAGAGGGAGAAGAAGATTCGCTGTTTTTTGGGATTGGCTGAACAAGTGCTGTTTTCCAACTGTTCGGAACGAGCCCATCAGAATATGATAGATGGAAAAGCTCGCGCAAGGGTTTTTCCAGAGTGGAGGAACACCTCTTCAGAATAATTGCAGGGATACCATCCGGATCAGTAGATTAATGTTTGTTGAGAACTTCTAGGACTCTCGCCACAGCACGAGTGCGGAAGAAGATTTTTCCCATGGAATCATTGACGCGCTCAAAAACTGGGGGAATCATGTCACTCTCTAGCAGCTTTCGCGAGAGAGCTAACAACTGGAGTTTTTTACTGTCAGCGAGCGTAGGGACCGAAGAAGAAGAAAGATTCTTCATATATTTTACAAAAGACCTACAATTCTTACTGCCTTTGGGACATTTTACCCACGGCAGAGTACTCACTTTTTGTTTTCACCTCTTACACAGATTCACGGACACGAAAAAAAGAGAGGATTGTGAGAGTTCACCTCAGAAAAATTTTGAGGGTGTTTTCGGCAAGGGAGGAAAAGGTCGCGACTCTAGGTATTATATATTCTCTATGATGTGAAGTCTGTAGCATAGACGAACATGACCCTGAACCTTGCAAACAGGTTTTATGTATCAATTGCAAGCATGAACACACCGCCACCAACAAAAATTGCCCCGCTAGCATTAAGAGAACAAAAATTTTAGAGATCAAAACCGCAAAAAAAATTACATATCAAGAAGCCAACAGACACATTCAAGAAAACCCAAACCTCTACCCCGAACCATCCGTCACAAACATTCCAAAGGAAACGCTCACAGAAGCAATTGAATTAAAAAAAAAGAGACGCGCTCTTCAAAACAAAAACCAAGCTACTCCAACCCAAAACGACTCTCAAATGATCATCGATGACGAGGCTACTACGTCATCAAACCAAAATCCAACTAACTCTCTTTCTCAAAAAAATAAAAGCTCAACACAAACGCCCACCGATAAAGCAAACTAAAGTACTCTTATAAATAAATACTCCAACAATAACATTACACATCCAACTACACAAACAAATTTAAACAGTCTAGAACATAAAAACAACATCACCAACTATACTTCCAATTTTAAAGAAAATAAAAACAAAACTTAACAATTACACATCGACACTCTTTAAGTTTAATTTTATTAAACTTAACTGAGTGTATTTCTATTGATAGATCTTCCAATATGGTCCTTAAAATTCTTCAATGGAATTTACAAGGATACCAGAATAATTACTCCGATCTTCAATTATTAATTAATAATATAAATCCAGATATAATTGCACTTCAAGAAACGCACTGCGCATTCGGCTTCATCCCGCAATGCCCCAAAACTTTCAACCCCCACTTTAATAACCACAATTACATATTATCAAATAAAAACGGAGTTGCTCTTTTAATCAAAAAGGACATACCCCATAAATACGTGACTATAAACACAGATCTTTTGGTAACAGCGGCTGAAGTTCAACTTGAAACAAAATTTACTATTATCAACACTTATCTTCATGACAAAGAAACCATTACCTCCACAAAGCTTACCGACCTGATAAGAAATCTGTCAGGTGACATAATCTTAATGGGCGATTTCAATGCTTGGAACCCACTTTGAGGCTCACCTAAACACAACACCAGAGGTAAAGAAATAGAGAATTTTGTCATAAACTCCAACATCACTTTATTGAATGATGGGTCTCCAACTCACATCTCTACACATGGCACCCTTACGCACATCGACCTCACATTATGTTCCCCACATCTTTTCCCCTTTTGTAACTGGCACACTTTGAACGACACATATTCCAGTGACCACTTTCCAATTATAACGGAAATAAGTAATTTGAGCATGTCAAAAAAAGGTAATTTCTCGCCAAAATTTAAACTTGGATACGCAAACTGGGACAAATTTCAAAATTACGTCGATCAACATCTAGACACGAGAACCTGTTCTAAGAACAACAACAAAGAAGCTGCACGGTTAAAAATTTTGGAGTACTTTTTAATATTTTTCGGATTGTATATAGGTCCACACCAGGAATTTATTGAAATTTAATATATGACAAATATTGAAATTTTTAAGTTAATACTAAATTTATTAAAATCAAAAACATTTGAAGAATAAAAAATAATTCAGCTGTATTAAATTTCAATACATTTTTTATTCAGAATCCAATAGAAAATATACAAATTTAATAAAAAATATATTGCATTCTAACAATGGCAAAGTAGGTTTTAATCCTATTTATATTTAAATTCAGAAAGGAAATGCTAATTTCTAATAAAAACTTGCATTAATTTAAACACATACGTATTACACTTTTAATGCAAATGTATTGAAAATAAATAAATAGTATTAATGGATTTTAATACGCTTTTATTGAAAAATATTACAAAAAGTATTCTAAAATAATGTAAAATGTATTAATTATTAATATAACAAACATTAAAAAATAATACCAAGGAGAATTCAATTTAAATAATTGAGTGTTACCTATTACAAAAGGTATTTTTAGTAATATAATATATAAATTAATTCTCTGCTTTTCTTTGGACTTGGGACTTTGTAATTTAACGATTCCACCTCAGAATTCCAACCTTTAAAATGAAAAAACGGTTTTTGAGTAATGAGAAAGATTGAACATTGAATATTATAGTGCCTTCTGCTTTCCGGTCATGGCCGCACGTTTCCTTGTAAACGTCCTTTACATGTAGTGCATAGTTGACCAAAATGTCCAAAAGACTATTTTCCTTCGCCGGCTACCTGAACGAAAATTAAAAAGAATCTGAAAATATTTTAGTGTTTTTAATCATTTAAAAACATTTAATTGAATATTGCAAACTTACCATCATTGAAGGCACATTCTTATTATAATTTATGTATACTCTTTAAGTTCCCAACAAAGACTAACAGCATGCAACGCGAACGGCAATCGAAAACCGAAAGAAAATTCAATATGTAGAAACAGTTACTTTTATGATCGTGCATCGGCGCGGCGTCAGATTTTTGGTTTTTAATAAAATTAACTTGAAATTCAATACACATGTACTGAAATCAAATACACGTATATTAAAAACCAATGCAACCAACTTACTTTCTAATAGTTAGGGTATACTTTTTAATGCAATATTATTATTATTCATTGTAGAACGAAAAATTAGTAAATAGAAGCTAAATCTAAGATGTATTGAAATATAAGGCAATCAGAATTAGAATCAAATTGATTCAATATTTATTCTTACTTCGTATCAAGATTAAACTTTAAATTAACATTTAAAGAATTACTTTTTAATATATATTGATTATAATTTCACTGTTAAGATTGGATTTTAATATTTTTTGAATTAGATATCGGAACTTTAATACAAAATTATAGATTTTAATATAAATTGATTACAAAGTTTGCTTAATATTTCTCAAATATTAAAAAATAATATTAACTGTATTGTATATTGCTGTAATAAAAGTGCTGTATTAAAAATCATGACAAAATTTTTAACCGTGTGCCAACTTTCTCAGAGCCATACGCTATGGAGCAAACTTGACTATCCCACAAACAAAACCAACAATGAAGAAGAATGTTTTCTGGTGGAACAACGAACTTCAACTTCTACGAAACGATAAGCAAAAGGCTTTTCACACCCTCAAACGGCATCCCACCCAAGAAAACCTGTTGAATTACAAAAAATTACGAGCACATTTCAAACTCAACAGCAAAAAAGCTAAAACTACAGCCTACGAAAACCTCACTTCAGCCATCAACCCGCTTACACCGACACAAAAGATATGGAACAACATAAGATACATCTCAAGTGCATATCAGGCAAACACAATAAGAGTTATTGAAACAAATGCAGGCCCCATATCTAACTCTAAGGACTTAGCCGAAATATTTGGACAATCCTGGTCTAATTACTCAAATAATTCAAACTACCACCCACGATTTGTTCAAAAGAAGGAAGAATTGGTAACCACTATCCAAAACCTCCCAGCTCCGTCCTGCACCGCCAAAAAAATCGAATCACCCATTACAATTAACGAATTTGAATTCACACTCAAGACTCTGAAAGGCTCAACACCATCATACGACAGAATTTCATATCCAATGATTTCCCACTTGTCAAATCCAGCTAAAAGCCGATTATGCAACCTCTACAACAATATCTTTTTGAACGGCGTACTTCCACATCAATGGAAAACAGCAACGATCATCCCGATTCTTAAACCACAGAAAAACAATAACAAGTTGGAAAGCTATCGTCCGATATCTTTACTACCTTGCCTTAGTAAGGTTCTAGAAAAGATTATCTCGAAGAGATTATTGTGGTTTATGGAACAAAATAACCTCATTAATAAATCTCAAGTAGCGTTCAGACCCAATAAAGGCACCATGGATGCATTACTGCACATAGACTACACCGTCTCCAACATTCTATCGTCTCGAAACCACTGTACTATAATTTCAATAGACTTCGAAAGAGCCTTCGAACGAATTGGTGCACACACCATAATTCAGCAACTGCTGAAATGGAGACTTGGCCCGAAAATTATAAATTTCATCAAATCCTTTCTTACACACCGCAAATTCAGAGCAAAAGTAAACTACGAATATTCAACACCTCGGGATCTTGATAACGGTATCCCTCAAGGATCGCCCTTGTCTGTGATACTCTTTATAATTGCATTCAACAATGTGAGTAACATTGTTAACGCTGAGAAAATTATTGATCATGCAATATACGCGGACGATCTTCTCATTATCGCTAAAATCACTCTACCCAACTTAATTCAAGAAGTTTTGAAAAGAATCCTTGTTAAAATAACAGAATGGTCTGAATCATCTGGTGCGATAATATCTACCCCAAAATGCCAACAACTACACATATGTCGAAAAACAAGCTGCAATAACTTCTCCTTAAACCTGGGTAATCTAACTCCAATCAGTGTTCAAACGATGAAAGTTCTAGGGCTTCATATAAGCAAAAACTACAGATGGTGCACTCACATTGAACAACTGAAAAAACGTCTAACGCCATGTTTGAATATTGTTAAATACCTCTGTAGCAAAAAGAGCAATGTCCATACTAACGCAATGCTTAACGTCATACGTGCAATAATCCAATCGAAAATTGATTACGGACTTCCAATCTACGGATACTGTGCAAAGAGTGATCTAAACAAAATAAAAACTTATATTAACGCCTCACTAAGTATTGCACTAGGTGCCTTCCGCACAACTCCGATACATAATCTCCTCGCTGAAGCCGGTTTCCTCCCCCTCGAGGAACGTAGAGACCTACTCACCGCCAAACTCATCCCAAAGCTACTAACATCCCATGGTTCCCCTTTTCATAAGGACTTCTTGGCAACTATCAGGCGAAAAACCAATCCGAAAATAGAACACACTATTCTTAGAGCTACACAATCAGCAAAAGAACTCAACATTTCGCTCATAACCATCAACACAAAGCCAGGATCATTCCCACCATGGTTTTTCAATAACAGCAGTGTTGACACCCAACTCTCTGTTTTTAAAAAAGCTAACCTGCATCCAAGCCACTTCAGGCAATTGTTTACTGAAAAGTTTGAAAATTTATCCCAACAAAATTTCAATTTTCTGTGATGTTATTAACTATAACATCGCCTACGCAATAGTTGATCAAAATTTCAATACCGTCAAAACCGAGAGTCTCCACTACCACAGCAGCATATTTACAGCGGAAGCAGCAGCCATTATTAGTGCTATAGAATACGCCGAAAAAAGAAAAGGCAAATATTGCATCTTTTCCGACAGCCTTTCAGTCTTAAACGCCATTCAGAATTTAAACTGTGGTCTCATACCCATCAACAAAATCCGCAACAAACTTTGCCAACACGCTACAAAAATTCAAATTGTTTGGATCCCAGGACACGTAAACATTCCTGGAAACGAAGCAGCTGATGCTGCAGCTAAGTTGGCCACCAACTCTCCCATCAACACTTCCCACATCATCAACCCACATGATTATTTAAAAGCAATAAGAAACTCACAAGCTGCAAAATCCGTTCAGAACTTTAAAAATATAAACAACTATTACACCAGCCTAATCAACCCTTCTCGTTCCAGAGTTGCTCTTCCAAACAATCTACAGAGGATAGAACAAAGAGCAATAACTAGGCTTAGACTCGGTCACACACTACTTACACACCTTCATCTCATCGACAAGCAAATAACTAACATTTCATGTATCTTTTGCAACCATCCGCAAAAAATGTCGATTGAACATATCCTGAACACCTGTCCTAAATTCCAAACAGACGCCTTAAGGATCGACCGCATCGCAATTATTAAAAACCCTAACCTTGATAATTGCTTACAAATTTTAGAATTTTTAAAAAAGTACAATCTGTTCAGTAAAATAATATATAAAAAAAAATATATATATATATATATATTTAATTTAGATAACCAATTTGTAAAATTTCTCACTCAATAAGAGCAAAGGCTGATGGCTTTTTTGTTAGTGCCTTAACTCCTTAATTTATTGTAATTTTAAAATTGCTTTAAATAAATTATAATAATAATAATAATAAAAATTCTTGCACCGTCTTCACGTCTGCGTGCGATATCTATGTAACTCTATTATCAGTGACTTAACTCTACGCGATTTTGTATTCCCCATTGTACAATGCTGTTTAAGTCAGAGTTTAATGAGGTTATCATATTTTGCCGTTGCAGTTCCACATCCAAAGAGGGATGTGAGTCTGGAAATGAATAAGAAAAGCTAAGGGTACTATCGTCAGCGAACCAATGGATAGGTTTAGAAGTTACAGACAAGACATCATTAATAAAAATGTGAAAGAGAGTCGGAGACAAAGTGGAGCCCTGGGGCACACCAGCATTTATATTGTGGGTTTCAGACTTGAATCCGTCCAATACAACTTGTATTATTCGAAAACAAGTTTCTAATCCAACGAAGGAGGGATTAATCAATACCGAAAACACGCATTTTCGATAAAAGAGTAAAATGCCAGACTTTATCAAATGCCTTTGAAATATCAAGTGCAGTAATCTTACTTTCTCCAAAACGATGTAAAGATTTGTTCCTCTGTTCGGTGAGATAAACCATCAAATCACTAGTGGACCTGTTGCTGCGAAAGCCGTATTGCGGTCATTAAGAAGCTTTCGGTTTTCGAGATATTTCTTGAGCTGATAGTTTATCAGCGTTTCCATGACCTTAGAAAGAAGGGACGTAATTAGAGGGAGAAGAAGATTCGCTGTTTTTTGGGATTGGCTGAACAAGTGCTGTTTTCCAACTGTTCGGAACGAGCCCATCAGAATATGATAGATGGAAAAGCTCGCGCAAGGGTTTTTCCAGAGTGGAGGAACACCTCTTCAGAATAATTGCAGGGATACCATCCGGATCAGTAGATTAATGTTTGTTGAGAACTTCTAGGACTCTCGCCACAGCACGAGTGCGGAAGAAGATTTTTCCCATGGAATCATTGACGCGCTCAAAAACTGGGGGAATCATGTCACTCTCTAGCAGCTTTCGCGAGAGAGCTAACAACTGGAGTTTTTTACTGTCAGCGAGCGTAGGGACCGAAGAAGAAGAAAGATTCTTCATATATTTTACAAAAGACCTACAATTCTTACTGCCTTTGGGACATTTTACCCACGGCAGAGTACTCACTTTTTGTTTTCACCTCTTACACAGATTCACGGACACGAAAAAAAGAGAGGATTGTGAGAGTTCACCTCAGAAAAATTTTGAGGGTGTTTTCGGCAAGGGAGGAAAAGGTCGCGACTCTAGGTATTATATATTCTCTATGATGTGAAGTCTGTAGCATAGACGAACATGACCCTGAACCTTGCAAACAGGTTTTATGTATCAATTGCAAGCATGAACACACCGCCACCAACAAAAATTGCCCCGCTAGCATTAAGAGAACAAAAATTTTAGAGATCAAAACCGCAAAAAAAATTACATATCAAGAAGCCAACAGACACATTCAAGAAAACCCAAACCTCTACCCCGAACCATCCGTCACAAACATTCCAAAGGAAACGCTCACAGAAGCAATTGAATTAAAAAAAAAGAGACGCGCTCTTCAAAACAAAAACCAAGCTACTCCAACCCAAAACGACTCTCAAATGATCATCGATGACGAGGCTACTACGTCATCAAACCAAAATCCAACTAACTCTCTTTCTCAAAAAAATAAAAGCTCAACACAAACGCCCACCGATAAAGCAAACTAAAGTACTCTTATAAATAAATACTCCAACAATAACATTACACATCCAACTACACAAACAAATTTAAACAGTCTAGAACATAAAAACAACATCACCAACTATACTTCCAATTTTAAAGAAAATAAAAACAAAACTTAACAATTACACATCGACACTCTTTAAGTTTAATTTTATTAAACTTAACTGAGTGTATTTCTATTGATAGATCTTCCAATATGGTCCTTAAAATTCTTCAATGGAATTTACAAGGATACCAGAATAATTACTCCGATCTTCAATTATTAATTAATAATATAAATCCAGATATAATTGCACTTCAAGAAACGCACTGCGCATTCGGCTTCATCCCGCAATGCCCCAAAACTTTCAACCCCCACTTTAATAACCACAATTACATATTATCAAATAAAAACGGAGTTGCTCTTTTAATCAAAAAGGACATACCCCATAAATACGTGACTATAAACACAGATCTTTTGGTAACAGCGGCTGAAGTTCAACTTGAAACAAAATTTACTATTATCAACACTTATCTTCATGACAAAGAAACCATTACCTCCACAAAGCTTACCGACCTGATAAGAAATCTGTCAGGTGACATAATCTTAATGGGCGATTTCAATGCTTGGAACCCACTTTGAGGCTCACCTAAACACAACACCAGAGGTAAAGAAATAGAGAATTTTGTCATAAACTCCAACATCACTTTATTGAATGATGGGTCTCCAACTCACATCTCTACACATGGCACCCTTACGCACATCGACCTCACATTATGTTCCCCACATCTTTTCCCCTTTTGTAACTGGCACACTTTGAACGACACATATTCCAGTGACCACTTTCCAATTATAACGGAAATAAGTAATTTGAGCATGTCAAAAAAAGGTAATTTCTCGCCAAAATTTAAACTTGGATACGCAAACTGGGACAAATTTCAAAATTACGTCGATCAACATCTAGACACGAGAACCTGTTCTAAGAACAACAACAAAGAAGCTGCACGGTTAAAAATTTTGGAGTACTTTTTAATATTTTTCGGATTGTATATAGGTCCACACCAGGAATTTATTGAAATTTAATATATGACAAATATTGAAATTTTTAAGTTAATACTAAATTTATTAAAATCAAAAACATTTGAAGAATAAAAAATAATTCAGCTGTATTAAATTTCAATACATTTTTTATTCAGAATCCAATAGAAAATATACAAATTTAATAAAAAATATATTGCATTCTAACAATGGCAAAGTAGGTTTTAATCCTATTTATATTTAAATTCAGAAAGGAAATGCTAATTTCTAATAAAAACTTGCATTAATTTAAACACATACGTATTACACTTTTAATGCAAATGTATTGAAAATAAATAAATAGTATTAATGGATTTTAATACGCTTTTATTGAAAAATATTACAAAAAGTATTCTAAAATAATGTAAAATGTATTAATTATTAATATAACAAACATTAAAAAATAATACCAAGGAGAATTCAATTTAAATAATTGAGTGTTACCTATTACAAAAGGTATTTTTAGTAATATAATATATAAATTAATTCTCTGCTTTTCTTTGGACTTGGGACTTTGTAATTTAACGATTCCACCTCAGAATTCCAACCTTTAAAATGAAAAAACGGTTTTTGAGTAATGAGAAAGATTGAACATTGAATATAATAGTGCCTTCTGCTTTCCGGTCATGGCCGCACGTTTCCTTGTAAACGTCCTTTACATGTAGTGCATAGTTGACCAAAATGTCCAAAAGACTATTTTCCTTCGCCGGCTAGCTGAACGAAAATTAAAAAGAATCTGAAAATATTTTAGTGTTTTTAATCATTTAAAAACATTTAATTGAATATTGCAAACTTACCATCATTGAAGGCACATTCTTATTATAATTTATGTATACTCTTTAAGTTCCCAACAAAGACTAACAGCATGCAACGCGAACGGCAATCGAAAACCGAAAGAAAATTCAATATGTAGAAACAGTTACTTTTATGATCGTGCATCGGCGCGGCGTCAGATTTTTGGTTTTTAATAAAATTAACTTGAAATTCAATACACATGTACTGAAATCAAATACACGTATATTAAAAACCAATGCAACCAACTTACTTTCTAATAGTTAGGGTATACTTTTTAATGCAATATTATTATTATTCATTGTAGAACGAAAAATTAGTAAATAGAAGCTAAATCTAAGATGTATTGAAATATAAGGCAATCAGAATTAGAATCAAATTGATTCAATATTTATTCTTACTTCGTATCAAGATAAAACTTTAAATTAACATTTAAAGAATTACTTTTTAATATATATTGATTATAATTTCACATGTTAAGATTGGATTTTAATATTTTTTGAATTAGATATCGGAACTTTAATACAAAATTATAGATTTTAATATAAATTGATTACAAAGTTTGCTTAATATTTCTCAAATATTAAAAAATAATATTAACTGTATTGTATATTGCTGTAATAAAAGTGCTGTATTAAAAATCATGACAAAATTTTTAACCGTGTGCCAACTTTCTCAGAGCCATACGCTATGGAGCAAACTTGACTATCCCACAAACAAAACCAACAATGAAGAAGAATGTTTTCTGGTGGAACAACGAACTTCAACTTCTACGAAACGATAAGCAAAAGGCTTTTCACACCCTCAAACGGCATCCCACCCAAGAAAACCTGTTGAATTACAAAAAATTACGAGCACATTTCAAACTCAACAGCAAAAAAGCTAAAACTACAGCCTACGAAAACCTCACTTCAGCCATCAACCCGCTTACACCGACACAAAAGATATGGAACAACATAAGATACATCTCAAGTGCATATCAGGCAAACACAATAAGAGTTATTGAAACAAATGAAGGCCCCATATCTAACTCTAAGGCCTTAGCCGAAATATTTGGACAATCCTGGTCTAATTACTCAAATAATTCAAACTACCACCCACGATTTGTTCAAAAGAAGGAAGAATTGGTAACCACTATCCAAAACCTCCCAGCTCCGTCCTGCACCGCCAAAAAAATCGAATCACCCATTACAATTAACGAATTTGAATTCACACTCAAGACTCTGAAAGGCTCAACACCATCATACGACAGAATTTCATATCCAATGATTTCCCACTTGTCAAATCCAGCTAAAAGCCGATTATGCAACCTCTACAACAATATCTTTTTGAACGGCGTACTTCCACATCAATGGAAAACAGCAACGATCATCCCGATTCTTAAACCACAGAAAAACAATAACAAGTTGGAAAGCTATCGTCCGATATCTTTACTACCTTGCCTTAGTAAGGTTCTAGAAAAGATTATCTCGAAGAGATTATTGTGGTTTATGGAACAAAATAACCTCATTAATAAATCTCAAGTAGCGTTCAGACCCAATAAAGGCACCATGGATGCATTACTGCACATAGACTACACCGTCTCCAACATTCTATCGTCTCGAAACCACTGTACTATAATTTCAATAGACTTCGAAAGAGCCTTCGAACGAATTGGTGCACACACCATAATTCAGCAACTGCTGAAATGGAGACTTGGCCCGAAAATTATAAATTTCATCAAATCCTTTCTTACACACCGCAAATTCAGAGCAAAAGTAAACTACGAATATTCAACACCTCGGGATCTTGATAACGGTATCCCTCAAGGATCGCCCTTGTCTGTGATACTCTTTATAATTGCATTCAACAATGTGAGTAACATTGTTAACGCTGAGAAAATTATTGATCATGCAATATACGCGGACGATCTTCTCATTATCGCTAAAATCACTCTACCCAACTTAATTCAAGAAGTTTTGAAAAGAATCCTTGTTAAAATAACAGAATGGTCTGAATCATCTGGTGCGATAATATCTACCCCAAAATGCCAACAACTACACATATGTCGAAAAACAAGCTGCAATAACTTCTCCTTAAACCTGGGTAATCTAACTCCAATCAGTGTTCAAACGATGAAAGTTCTAGGGCTTCATATAAGCAAAAACTACAGATGGTGCACTCACATTGAACAACTGAAAAAACGTCTAACGCCATGTTTGAATATTGTTAAATACCTCTGTAGCAAAAAGAGCAATGTCCATACTAACGCAATGCTTAACGTCATACGTGCAATAATCCAATCGAAAATTGATAACGGACTTCCAATCTACGGATACTGTGCAAAGAGTGATCTAAACAAAATAAAAACTTATATTAACGCCTCACTAAGTATTGCACTAGGTGCCTTCCGCACAACTCCGATACATAATCTCCTCGCTGAAGCCGGTTTCCTCCCCCTCGAGGAACGTAGAGACCTACTCACCGCCAAACTCATCCCAAAGCTACTAACATCCCATGGTTCCCCTTTACATAAGGACTTCTTGGCAACTATCAGGCGAAAAACCAATCCGAAAATAGAACACACTATTCTTAGAGCTACACAATCAGCAAAAGAACTCAACATTTCGCTCATAACCATCAACACAAAGCCAGGATCATTCCCACCATGGTTTTTCAATAACAGCAGTGTTGACACCCAACTCTCTGTTTTTAAAAAAGCTAACCTGCATCCAAGCCACTTCAGGCAATTGTTTACTGAAAAGTTTGAAAATTTATCCCAACAAAATTTCAATTTTCTGTGATGTTATTAACTATAACATCGCCTACGCAATAGTTGATCAAAATTTCAATACCGTCAAAACCGAGAGTCTCCACTACCACAGCAGCATATTTACAGCGGAAGCAGCAGCCATTATTAGTGCTATAGAATACGCCGAAAAAAGAAAAGGCAAATATTGCATCTTTTCCGACAGCCTTTCAGTCTTAAACGCCATTCAGAATTTAAACTGTGGTCTCATACCCATCAACAAAATCCGCAACAAACTTTGCCAACACGCTACAAAAATTCAAATTGTTTGGATCCCAGGACACGTAAACATTCCTGGAAACGAAGCAGCTGATGCTGCAGCTAAGTTGGCCACCAACTCTCCCATCAACACTTCCCACATCATCAACCCACATGATTATTTAAAAGCAATAAGAAACTCACAAGCTGCAAAATCCGTTCAGAACTTTAAAAATATAAACAACTATTACACCAGCCTAATCAACCCTTCTCGTTCCAGAGTTGCTCTTCCAAACAATCTACAGAGGATAGAACAAAGAGCAATAACTAGGCTAAGACTCGGTCACACACTACTTACACACCTTCATCTCATCGACAAGCAAATAACTAACATTTCATGTATCTTTTGCAACCATCCGCAAAAAATGTCGATTGAACATATCCTGAACACCTGTCCTAAATTCCAAACAGACGCCTTAAGGATCGACCGCATCGCAATTATTAAAAACCCTAACCTTGATAATTGCTTACAAATTTAAGAATTTTTAAAAAAGTACAATCTGTTCAGTAAAATAATATAAAAAAAAAATATATATATATATATATATTTAATTTAGATAACCAATTTGTAAAATTTCTCACTCAATAAGAGCAAAGGCTGATGGCTTTTTTGTTAGTGCCTTAACTCCTTAATTTATTGTAATTTTAAAATTGCTTTAAATAAATTATAATAATAATAATAATAAAAATTCTTGCACCGTCTTCACGTCTGCGTGCGATATCTATGTAACTCTATTATCAGTGACTTAACTCTACGCGATTTTGTATTCCCCATTGTACAATGCTGTTTAAGTCAGAGTTTAATGAGGTTATCATATTTTGCCGTTGCAGTTCCACATCCAAAGAGGGATGTGAGTCTGGAAATGAATAAGAAAAGCTAAGGGTACTATCGTCAGCGAACCAATGGATAGGTTTAGAAGTTACAGACAAGACATCATTAATAAAAATGTGAAAGAGAGTCGGAGACAAAGTGGAGCCCTGGGGCACACCAGCATTTATATTGTGGGTTTCAGACTTGAATCCGTCCAATACAACTTGTATTATTCGAAAACAAGTTTCTAATCCAACGAAGGAGGGATTAATCAATACCGAAAACACGCATTTTCGATAAAAGAGTAAAATGCCAGACTTTATCAAATGCCTTTGAAATATCAAGTGCAGTAATCTTACTTTCTCCAAAACGATGTAAAGATTTGTTCCTCTGTTCGGTGAGATAAACCATCAAATCACTAGTGGACCTGTTGCTGCGAAAGCCGTATTGCGGTCATTAAGAAGCTTTCGGTTTTCGAGATATTTCTTGAGCTGATAGTTTATCAGCGTTTCCATGACCTTAGAAAGAAGGGACGTAATTAGAGGGAGAAGAAGATTCGCTGTTTTTTGGGATTGGCTGAACAAGTGCTGTTTTCCAACTGTTCGGAACGAGCCCATCAGAATATGATAGATGGAAAAGCTCGCGCAAGGGTTTTTCCAGAGTGGAGGAACACCTCTTCAGAATAATTGCAGGGATACCATCCGGATCAGTAGATTAATGTTTGTTGAGAACTTCTAGGACTCTCGCCACAGCACGAGTGCGGAAGAAGATTTTTCCCATGGAATCATTGACGCGCTCAAAAACTGGGGGAATCATGTCACTCTCTAGCAGCTTTCGCGAGAGAGCTAACAACTGGAGTTTTTTACTGTCAGCGAGCGTAGGGACCGAAGAAGAAGAAAGATTCTTCATATATTTTACAAAAGACCTACAATTCTTACTGCCTTTGGGACATTTTACCCACGGCAGAGTACTCACTTTTTGTTTTCACCTCTTACACAGATTCACGGACACGAAAAAAAGAGAGGATTGTGAGAGTTCACCTCAGAAAAATTTTGAGGGTGTTTTCGGCAAGGGAGGAAAAGGTCGCGACTCTAGGTATTATATATTCTCTATGATGTGAAGTCTGTAGCATAGACGAACATGACCCTGAACCTTGCAAACAGGTTTTATGTATCAATTGCAAGCATGAACACACCGCCACCAACAAAAATTGCCCCGCTAGCATTAAGAGAACAAAAATTTTAGAGATCAAAACCGCAAAAAAAATTACATATCAAGAAGCCAACAGACACATTCAAGAAAACCCAAACCTCTACCCCGAACCATCCGTCACAAACATTCCAAAGGAAACGCTCACAGAAGCAATTGAATTAAAAAAAAAGAGACGCGCTCTTCAAAACAAAAACCAAGCTACTCCAACCCAAAACGACTCTCAAATGATCATCGATGACGAGGCTACTACGTCATCAAGCCAAAATCCAACTAACTCTCTTTCTCAAAAAAATAAAAGCTCAACACAAACGCCCACCGATAAAGCAAACTAAAGTACTCTTATAAATAAATACTCCAACAATAACATTACACATCCAACTACACAAACAAATTTAAACAGTCTAGAACATAAAAACAACATCACCAACTTAACAATTACACATCGACACTCTTTAAGTTTAATTTTATTAAACTTAACTGAGTGTATTTCTATTGATAGATCTTCCAATATGGTCCTTAAAATTCTTCAATGGAATTTACAAGGATACCAGAATAATTACTCCGATCTTCAATTATTAATTAATAATATAAATCCAGATATAATTGCACTTCAAGAAACACACTGCGCATTCGGCTTCATCCCGCAATGCCCCAAAACTTTCAACCCCCACTTTAATAACCACAATTACATATTATCAAATAAAAACGGAGTTGCTCTTTTAATCAAAAAGGACATACCCCATAAATACGTGACTATAAACACAGATCTTTTGGTAACAGCGGCTGAAGTTCAACTTGAAACAAAATTTACTATTATCAACACTTATCTTCATGACAAAGAAACCATTACCTCCACAAAGCTTACCGACCTGATAAGAAATCTGTCAGGTGACATAATCTTAATGGGCGATTTCAATGCTTGGAACCCAATTTGAGGCTCACCTAAACACAATACCAGAGGTAAAGAAATAGAGAATTTTGTCATAAACTCCAACATCACTTTATTGAATGATGGGTCTCCAACTCACATCTCTACACATGGCACCCTTACGCACATCGACCTCACATTATGTTCCCCACATCTTTTCCCCTTTTGTAACTGGCACACTTTGAACGACACATATTCCAGTGACCACTTTCCAATTATAACGGAAATAAGTAATTTGAGCATGTCAAAAAAAGGTAATTTCTCGCCAAAATTTAAACTTGGATACGCAAACTGGAACAAATTTCAAAATTACGTCGATCAACATCTAGACACGAGAACCTGTTCTAAGAACAACAACAAAGAAGCTGCACGGTTAAAAATTTTGGAGTACTTTTTAATATTTTTCGGATTGTATATAGGTCCACACCAGGAATTTATTGAAATTTAATATATGACAAATATTGAAATTTTTAAGTTAATACTAAATTTATTAAAATCAAAAACATTTGAAGAATAAAAAATAATTCAGCTGTATTAAATTTCAATACATTTTTTATTCAGAATCCAATAGAAAATATACAAATTTAATAAAAAATATATTGCATTCTAACAATGGCAAAGTAGGTTTTAATCCTATTTATATTTAAATTCAGAAAGGAAATGCTAATTTCTAATAAAAACTTGCATTAATTTAAACACATACGTATTACACTTTTAATGCAAATGTATTGAAAATAAATAAATAGTATTAATGGATTTTAATACGCTTTTATTGAAAAATATTACAAAAAGTATTCTAAAATAATGTAAAATGTATTAATTATTAATATAACAAACATTAAAAAATAATACCAAGGAGAATTCAATTTAAATAATTGAGTGTTACCTATTACAAAAGGTATTTTTAGTAATATAATATATAAATTAATTCTCTGCTTTTCTTTGGACTTGGGACTTTGTAATTTAACGATTCCACCTCAGAATTCCAACCTTTAAAATGAAAAAACGGTTTTTGAGTAATGAGAAAGATTGAACATTGAATATAATAGTGCCTTCTGCTTTCCGGTCATGGCCGCACGTTTCCTTGTAAACGTCCTTTACATGTAGTGCATAGTTGACCAAAATGTCCAAAAGACTATTTTCCTTCGCCGGCTAGCTGAACGAAAATTAAAAAGAATCTGAAAATATTTTAGTGTTTTTAATCATTTAAAAACATTTAATTGAATATTGCAAACTTACCATCATTGAAGGCACATTCTTATTATAATTTATGTATACTCTTTAAGTTCCCAACAAAGACTAACAGCATGCAACGCGAACGGCAATCGAAAACCGAAAGAAAATTCAATATGTAGAAACAGTTACTTTTATGATCGTGCATCGGCGCGGCGTCAGATTTTTGGTTTTTAATAAAATTAACTTGAAATTCAATACACATGTACTGAAATCAAATACACGTATATTAAAAACCAATGCAACCAACTTACTTTCTAATAGTTAGGGTATACTTTTTAATGCAATATTATTATTAGGGGAGACTGGGGACAAAAGTAACACGTCATGAAAGTAACAAGCCCATTTACAGCGTGAACGAACGTGTTAGAGAAATTCCTAGTAAATAGTTGTGCAAATAATTCAGCTTTTCTCTTTACTACTCACTTCTTGTTCAGCTGTCGAGTGATTAGCACGTGCTATATCCGAAAAAAGAAAAAAGTGCATTCGTTGGAATTTTTTTAAGTGCCAGTTTTTTAAATAAATATAGAAGAAAATTTTTATATTTTTGGGTAAGTTTTTGCTCAATCATTATCTAATATTTTGTTTTTCGATCTCAATCGCCGTTTTGAGTAAATTTTGAAGTGTGCGTGAATAAAAAAGTTTTTTCCAAAAAATGAGGGCATGTGGACAAAAGTAACAGTAGACCATGTGGACGAACGTAACATGTTACTTTCATCCCCAAAAAGATTCAAAACTTTTTTTTTGTTTTTCATGTTTAGAATGCCTCGTTTTCGAATTAGAAAAACAAATCGCGGAACGGTTGACACATCGATTTATAAACAGGCAGCTGAGGATGTAACAACAAAAAACAAGAGCGTGAGGGCCGCCGCAAAAGAATATGGTCTCTGCCATGTAACCCTCTCTCGTTACATAAAAAAAGTTACAAATGGTAATCCCTCTGCCACTGTTGGGTACAGAAGCGTCAGAAGAGTATTTTCTGATGCTGAAGAATACGAACTGGAAAAATACATCGTCTCATCCTCGAATATGTTTTACGGCCTTTCGCCGAAAGAGGTAAGACGCTTGTCGTACCAATTGGCCGTTAAACATAACAAGATGTTCCCATCTTCGTGGAACGAAAATGAAATTGCTGGAACGGATTGGTTTAGCGGATTTTTAAAGCGACATCCTACCTTGTCTCTCCGCTCTCCTCAAGCAACAAGTTTAGCGCGTGCGACGAGTTTCAACGAGACAAATGTCAATACATTTTTTGACAAGTTGGCTGAAGTAATGGACCGATACAAATTTGAGCCTAGGGACATCTGGAACGTAGATGAGACCGGTGTTACGACAGTCCAGAAGCCAAATCATGTATTAGCCAAACGCGGAACAAAACAAGTTGGTGCCATTACATCTGCTGAGCGAGGAAGATTGGTTACAGTGACCATAGCCATAAATGCTCAGGGAGGTCATACTCCACCGTTTTTTGTGTTCCCACTGAAACGATATCATGACCACATGGTTAGAGATGGACCGGTGGGATCAGTGGGAGCAGGCAACGGCAGCGGATGGATGCAGGAGGGTGAGTTCTTGATTTTTCTTGAGCATTTTAAGAAACAAGCAAAACCAACGCTGGAAAATAAATGTTTACTCTTGCTCGACAACCATGAGTCACATTTATCTATAAAATGCCTAGATTTCTGTAAGAGCAACGGAATTGTGTTGTTGTCTTTTCCGCCCCATTGCACTCATAAATTACAGCCCCTCGATCGGGCAGTATATGGGCCTTTTAAAAAAATGATAAACACGGCTGCAGATGCTTGGATTCGAACAAACCCCGGAAAGACAATGACCATCCATCACATTCCCAGCATCGTAAGAGAAGCTTTTCCGCTATCAATCACACATGCAAATGCAACTGCTGGGTTTAAATGCACTGGAATAAGTCCATTCAACAGATGCATTTTCACACCTGTAGATTTTGCACCGTCCAATGTTACCGACCGCCCACTACATAACAGCAGTGAAAGTAAGGAAAACCAGAATAACGAAAATTTTACTGACGAGCAAATCTTTAATTTAACATCAACAGTCGAAAATATTGATGCAAGTAAATTAAAAACAAAAATTTAATTAAAATTACAAATATTTTACTCATACAGATAATTCCTTCATGTGAAACTGCTTCCATGCTCGATATTGAAACAAATTTACCTTCAATGTCCAGTTTCGAAATTGCATCCAATGTACCATCAACATCTGGTCATGCCAATGTAACTTATTATTTGTTTGCTTAGCATGAAGTTATCACTAGTAAATTTCATTCTAGGTTATCCCTCCTTCATCACCGATGCAGTCTCCAAGTACATCGGCAACAATCCCTTTTTCACCTGAAGAAGTCCTTCCTTTTCCTAAAGCTGGTCCAAGACTGAACACAAGGCGGGGAAGAAAGAAGCGCAAAACGGCTATTCTCACGGACACACCAGAAAAATTGGAAATCGAGCTTGAGTATCAAAATCGAAACAAAGCAAAAAAAACGGTTCTCGAAACGAAACCGTCGTCGAGGGGGCGGATCAAAAAAAAGGGGAAAAAAAGAAACAGAAAGATTTCTGACAGTGACGCTTCTTCAAGTGATGGCAACGATTGTTTGTGCTTGGTATGCCTAGAGTCGTTCAACAAAAGTTGTGGAGGTGAAAAATGGGTTCAGTGTCAAGAGTGTAAGGGTTGGGCCCATGAAGCTTGCACAAAAGGTGACCCATTTTATATGTGTCACAACTGTGTTTCGGAATGAAAAACTTATTACTTTAAAGACTTGATACATCTTTTAATCCTTACTTTTTTTTAAGTTTAATAACTCGGTCCTCTAACCTGTTTTATTGTTTTGTTTTTTATTTATTTCTTTGAATTCAGAAATATTCATTGAATATGAACTGTTCGTTATGTTCCTTAATTAAAATAAATATTGATTATCATTAATAAACTTGATAAAAAAACGTTTTCAGTATTTTAATAAATTATTTTTTTTTTTAATAATTGTGTTACTTTTGTCCCCGGTATGTGTTACTTTCGTCCCTCACATTGAGGACGAAAGTAACAAGGGAAGACTTTTAGAAAACTTATCACAGCTACATGAATCCTTCAATGTATTAAAACTTGACTAAATAATATTTCAGATAAATAACCCATCTTTCAGAATGCATATATATTTTTTTTCCTTTCCAATTTTCACAAAAGTAGGAACCCAAAAAGTGAAAAATGTTACTTTTGTCCCCGGTCTCCCCTATTCATTGTAGAACGAAAAATTAGTAAATAGAAGCTAAATCTAAGATGTATTGAAATATAAGGCAATCAGAATTAGAATCAAATTGATTCAATATTTATTCTTACTTCGTATCAAGATAAAACTTTAAATTAACATTTAAAGAATTACTTTTTAATATATATTGATTATAATTTCACATGTTAAGATTGGATTTTAATATTTTTTGAATTAGATATCGGAACTTTAATACAAAATTATAGATTTTAATATAAATTGATTACAAAGTTTGCTTAATATTTCTCAAATATTAAAAAATAATATTAACTGTATTGTATATTGCTGTAATAAAAGTGCTGTATTAAAAATCATGACAAAATTTTTAACCGTGTGCCAACTTTCTCAGAGCCATACGCTATGGAGCAAACTTGACTATCCCACAAACAAAACCAACAATGAAGAAGAATGTTTTCTGGTGGAACAACGAACTTCAACTTCTACGAAACGATAAGCAAAAGGCTTTTCACACCCTCAAACGGCATCCCACCCAAGAAAACCTGTTGAATTACAAAAAATTACGAGCACATTTCAAACTCAACAGCAAAAAAGCTAAAACTACAGCCTACGAAAACCTCACTTCAGCCATCAACCCGCTTACACCGACACAAAAGATATGGAACAACATAAGATACATCTCAAGTGCATATCAGGCAAACACAATAAGAGTTATTGAAACAAATGAAGGCCCCATATCTAACTCTAAGGCCTTAGCCGAAATATTTGGACAATCCTGGTCTAATTACTCAAATAATTCAAACTACCACCCACGATTTGTTCAAAAGAAGGAAGAATTGGTAACCACTATCCAAAACCTCCCAGCTCCGTCCTGCACCGCCAAAAAAATCGAATCACCCATTACAATTAACGAATTTGAATTCACACTCAAGACTCTGAAAGGCTCAACACCATCATACGACAGAATTTCATATCCAATGATTTCCCACTTGTCAAATCCAGCTAAAAGCCGATTATGCAACCTCTACAACAATATCTTTTTGAACGGCGTACTTCCACATCAATGGAAAACAGCAACGATCATCCCGATTCTTAAACCACAGAAAAACAATAACAAGTTGGAAAGCTATCGTCCGATATCTTTACTACCTTGCCTTAGTAAGGTTCTAGAAAAGATTATCTCGAAGAGATTATTGTGGTTTATGGAACAAAATAACCTCATTAATAAATCTCAAGTAGCGTTCAGACCCAATAAAGGCACCATGGATGCATTACTGCACATAGACTACACCGTCTCCAACATTCTATCGTCTCGAAACCACTGTACTATAATTTCAATAGACTTCGAAAGAGCCTTCGAACGAATTGGTGCACACACCATAATTCAGCAACTGCTGAAATGGAGACTTGGCCCGAAAATTATAAATTTCATCAAATCCTTTCTTACACACCGCAAATTCAGAGCAAAAGTAAACTACGAATATTCAACACCTCGGGATCTTGATAACGGTATCCCTCAAGGATCGCCCTTGTCTGTGATACTCTTTATAATTGCATTCAACAATGTGAGTAACATTGTTAACGCTGAGAAAATTATTGATCATGCAATATACGCGGACGATCTTCTCATTATCGCTAAAATCACTCTACCCAACTTAATTCAAGAAGTTTTGAAAAGAATCCTTGTTAAAATAACAGAATGGTCTGAATCATCTGGTGCGATAATATCTACCCCAAAATGCCAACAACTACACATATGTCGAAAAACAAGCTGCAATAACTTCTCCTTAAACCTGGGTAATCTAACTCCAATCAGTGTTCAAACGATGAAAGTTCTAGGGCTTCATATAAGCAAAAACTACAGATGGTGCACTCACATTGAACAACTGAAAAAACGTCTAACGCCATGTTTGAATATTGTTAAATACCTCTGTAGCAAAAAGAGCAATGTCCATACTAACGCAATGCTTAACGTCATACGTGCAATAATCCAATCGAAAATTGATTACGGACTTCCAATCTACGGATACTGTGCAAAGAGTGATCTAAACAAAATAAAAACTTATATTAACGCCTCACTAAGTATTGCACTAGGTGCCTTCCGCACAACTCCGATACATAATCTCCTCGCTGAAGCCGGTTTCCTCCCCCTCGAGGAACGTAGAGACCTACTCACCGCCAAACTCATCCCAAAGCTACTAACATCCCATGGTTCCCCTTTACATAAGGACTTCTTGGCAACTATCAGGCGAAAAACCAATCCGAAAATAGAACACACTATTCTTAGAGCTACACAATCAGCAAAAGAACTCAACATTTCGCTCATAACCATCAACACAAAGCCAGGATCATTCCCACCATGGTTTTTCAATAACAGCAGTGTTGACACCCAACTCTCTGTTTTTAAAAAAGCTAACCTGCATCCAAGCCACTTCAGGCAATTGTTTACTGAAAAGTTTGAAAATTTATCCCAACAAAATTTCAATTTTCTGTACACAGATGGTTCGGTTATTAACTATAACATCGCCTACGCAATAGTTGATCAAAATTTCAATACCGTCAAAACCGAGAGTCTCCACTACCACAGCAGCATATTTACAGCGGAAGCAGCAGCCATTATTAGTGCTATAGAATACGCCGAAAAAAGAAAAGGCAAATATTGCATCTTTTCCGACAGCCTTTCAGTCTTAAACGCCATTCAGAATTTAAACTGTGGTCTCATACCCATCAACAAAATCCGCAACAAACTTTGCCAACACGCTACAAAAATTCAAATTGTTTGGATCCCAGGACACGTAAACATTCCTGGAAACGAAGCAGCTGATGCTGCAGCTAAGTTGGCCACCAACTCTCCCATCAACACTTCCCACATCATCAACCCACATGATTATTTAAAAGCAATAAGAAACTCACAAGCTGCAAAATCCGTTCAGAACTTTAAAAATATAAACAACTATTACACCAGCCTAATCAACCCTTCTCGTTCCAGAGTTGCTCTTCCAAACAATCTACAGAGGATAGAACAAAGAGCAATAACTAGGCTTAGACTCGGTCACACACTACTTACACACCTTCATCTCATCGACAAGCAAATAACTAACATTTCATGTATCTTTTGCAACCATCCGCAAAAAATGTCGATTGAACATATCCTGAACACCTGTCCTAAATTCCAAACAGACGCCTTAAGGATCGACCGCATCGCAATTATTAAAAACCCTAACCTTGATAATTGCTTACAAATTTTAGAATTTTTAAAAAAGTACAATCTGTTCAGTAAAATAATATAAAAAAAAAAAAAAAAAAAAAAAAAAAAAAAAAAAAAAAAAAAAAAAAAAAAAAAAAAAAAAAAAAAAAAAAAAAAAAAAAAAAAAAAAAGATATATAAATATTTAATTTAGATAACCAATTTGTAAAATTTCTCACTCAATAAGAGCAAAGGCTGATGGCTTTTTTGTTAGTGCCTTAACTCCTTAATTTATTGTAATTTTAAAATTGCTTTAAATAAATTATAATAATAATAATAATAAAAATTCTTGCACCGTCTTCACGTCTGCGTGCGATATCTATGTAACTCTATTATCAGTGATTTAACTCTACGCGATTTTGTATTCCCCATTGTACAATGCTGTTTAAGTCAGAGTTTAATGAGGTTATCATATTTTGCCGTTGCAGTTCCACATCCAAAGAGGGATGTGAGTCTGGAAATAAATAAGAAAAGCTAAGGGTACTATCGTCAGCGAACCAATGGATAGGTTTAGAAGTTACAGACAAGACATCATTAATAAAAATGTGAAAGAGAGTCGGAGACAAAGTGGAGCCCTGGGGCACACCAGCATTTATATTGTGGGTTTCAGACTTGAATCCGTCCAATACAACTTGTATTATTCGAAAACAAGTTTCTAATCCAACGAAGGAGGGATTAATCAATACCAAAAACACGCATTTTCGATAAAAGAGTAAAATGCCAGACTTTATCAAATGCCTTTGAAATATCAAGTGCAGTAATCTTACTTTCTCCAAAACGATGTAAAGATTTGTTCCTCTGTTCGGTGAGATAAACCATCAAATCACTAGTGGACCTGTTGCTGCGAAAGCCGTATTGCGGTCATTAAGAAGCTTTCGGTTTTCGAGATATTTCTTGAGCTGATAGTTTATCAGCGTTTCCATGACCTTAGAAAGAAGGGACGTAATTAGAGGGAGAAGAAGATTCGCTGTTTTTTGGGATTGGCTGAACAAGTGCTGTTTTCCAACTGTTCGGAACGAGCCCATCAGAATATGATAGATGGAAAAGCTCGCGCAAGGGTTTTTCCAGAGTGGAGGAACACCTCTTCAGAATAATTGCAGGGATACCATCCGGATCAGTAGATTAATGTTTGTTGAGAACTTCTAGGACTCTCGCCACAGCACGAGTGCGGAAGAAGATTTTTCCCATGGAATCATTGACGCGCTCAAAAACTGGGGGAATCATGTCACTCTCTAGCAGCTTTCGCGAGAGAGCTAACAACTGGAGTTTTTTACTGTCAGCGAGCGTAGGGACCGAAGAAGAAGAAAGATTCTTCATATATTTTACAAAAGACCTACAATTCTTACTGCCTTTGGGACATTGCAGTATTTTTTGCCTTAATTTTTGGTCATGTAACGACTTATGTTAAATGAAATATGTATGGCTAATAGTAAATGATATCTCGATTATATCAAATCAAATAAATATACAAAGATTTTTGAAAGAAAATAGAAAAATGCCTTTAAAATTCAATGGAAACTTATAAGTTCAGTGTTCCAAGACAAAAAAAAAATATTATTAACTTATTAATCAATAGTTTTGATTTTGCTTTACAAAATTATTTCGGGGAGGGTTAAACCCCGTAACCCTCCCCCTAAATACGGCTATGGGATGAACTAATGCTCTTTGTAAATTTACAAATGGGGAATAAATAGGACGAAGTATTAGTAGAATGTACTAATGCTCTCTGTTAATTTACAAATTGAGGGTAAATAGTACGAAATATTAGTAGAATGTACTAACGCTCCTTGTAAATGTACGAAAGGAAACGTAAATATTGTCATTCCATTAGTACAATGAACAAAGCTCCTTATTTAATATACGAATATGAGTTTATTGTACGAATTTATTCGTGGCTGAAAACTACGAAAAAAATTCGTACGATTCACTCATATTTTCGTACTATTTATGCATGAAAATTTTTGAGTGTGTCTCATCCACCGGAAAGTTGATTGCTACCGTTCTCTGAGATTAACAAGGCGTGATCCTAATCGACTACATTGAAAAGGGCAAAAAAAAATAACAGGACTATACTTATCCCTATGCCTATGCTTATTCAACGCTAAATTCGAAGAAAAACGTCTACCTACACTTAGCGTTGAAACAATTATTGTTCTATCACCACGCAAGTGAACCGGCTTACACCTTCGCCAATTTCATGGCCAAATGGGTCGAACCATTTTCTGACGATTTGGCCGCTTAATGATTTAAAAAAACAATTCGAAATGCATTCAACAAGAAGATATGTATCGTTAATGTAAGCTCCGCATGTTGGTGACCCAGATATAGAGATTTATGTATGTAGTCGTTCAGTTTATTCAATGCACGGCCATATTATTTATTAAACGTCAACCTGCTTCTAATTAAAACTAAACTCAAAGGGGTGGTGCAAAAGTTTTTTAATGAGCGGATCGTCATCGTCAGCAATTCTCTATGAGCGAAGAATTGGATAAATCTTCAACTTTATACCGATTCGGAAAGCCTTAGTTGCGAAGCACATATTTCATGATAGAATAAGATTAAAAAAAGGCAAGTATACGCCATAGTGTTCCAAAAATAAAATGCCGACATATTTAAGTTTTTTAATTAAAAGTCGAAATTCTTTACCAAAAAAAAAGTTCATGAACTTTTCAAATGATTACAAAACATTTGTTTTTAACTGGAAGCGCATTATCAAGGGTCAGCAAATGGACCAAGAAATGCGGCCTTAAGGTAAACCCCCTTAAAACAGAACTGGTTCTTTTTACAAAAAGAAGGAAATTACCTCCGCTTGAAATACCAAAAATAGAGATTACAACACTAAAAATTTCCGACCGAGCAAGATACCTCGGAGTTATATTGGACAAAAAACTAAACTGGGGTCCAAATATCCACGAAAGATATAAGAAAGCCCTGATTGCACTCTACTCATGCAACAAGATTCTGGCTAGAAATTGGGACCAAACCCCAAAATAATCTGCACAGATTATCTGACCCCTTACCTACATTTCAACAAATCTTTTAGTACTAGCTTCCCGCATTATAGACGAGATTGGGAAAATAGTGTGCCCTACACTAATGACTCAACCATCACCATCTACACCGATGGTTCTAAAATGAATACTGGAGTAGGTGCAGGTTTCTACTAGGAAAGCCTCAAACTTGCCAATTCATTCAGGCTCCCCGACCATAGCAGCGTCTTCCAAGCCGAGATTGATATAACACGCGGACATAACTTTTTTCATTGATAGCCAATCAGCAATAAAAGCTATCTCTGCCACCCAAATCAAGTCAAAGCTTGTTTCTTGCTGTCGCGAAGAGCTAAAGGTTCTTGGTACACAGCATAACGTAAGACTCTGCTGGGTTCCTGGCCACAGTGATGTGCCAGGTAACGAAAAAGCGGATGAACTTGCAAGGGAAGGCTATACAATGGACCCCTCTCTCATAGACCATCATATAGGAATCCTAAGCAACTCTAAGCAACTTTTTCTTCAATGAACTAGAGGAACTATCAGAACTGCCAGGCAAAAGCTTACTAAACTTTGTCAAGACCTCTAAATGGTTCAACGAACCACATGATTCATAGGTTATTTATTTTTCAGGAAGTTACAACACTTCGGGATACCACAATGGATCTACATTGATCTAAGTGTGATGGTAACAACATCAACTATCAGCCCGCTTAACTTAACCTAACCTAACTGGTTTTATACGTTTCTCTTTAAAAAATCAGATGGTAAGACCCACACAAAAAAATAAATGACCAAAGACAGTTGCCTCCATAAAACGTATCTTAGAATAAAAGCCCTCGAAATCCCACATCTTCAATCAGCACTCATCTCTTACGTGCATTATCAAGAAGTGAGACCAAAATAACATTTTGTCATTCATACATTATCCAGAAGACACAGCCAGCTACAAAATTATAATAGTAATAACCTCTGGCAACAGTAAATACGTTGTTATTAAATTACACATATAATGTGGGTTACGCACCTTCGACACGACAAAATACACCCCAAGAGCTTTATCAAATAAATTGAACATACGTTATCCAAGCTTCTGGTGTAAATTCCAGAGCTCCCTCATCAGAATCCAAAATATAGTCTTACACCTCGTCTCCTTTAGTCATAGACCATGTTGGCGTTATCTAATTACAATACATCAGATCCTACAATGAAATTATGTAAGGATGTTGTGTGTCAAAGAAGCCTTATGTTGTCACACTTGAATATTCGCCACATAGATGTAGTGGTGGCTTGTTCTCGAATCTCTCTGGTTCGTCATCCGCTCATCGCCATTATTGTCGTCGCGTCGTCATCCTCGTGTTTCTGTTCTTTATGAATAAGGACGATGCTACTTGCAGAGCAGCTTACACGTACGCAAAGGCTTCCTATTGTCAGTACACCACACTTGCAAAGCAATCAGCTAGTTTATAATGGAAACAGGAGTCGCGGGAGCGGGTATGGGCTGATGGTAAGGATTCGTCAAAGACAATGTAATCACGAAACCAATAAATTTTAAGAGGAAAATGTTTGTAATTACATTTCAATTAACGATGGTTTTCCCCAGAACTCATCACAGCCGAACGTTCGCATGTTGTGCCTCATTCCCGCCATTCCCAGATCAGCCACAACCCAAATGCCATGCAACAAGACTCCGAAAGCGAAGCAGCTGTTGTTGGTAGCAAAGTGCGAGGATGGGATCTATTAATGCTCTTTCAATTGACAGCTCAGTTGGTGGTTGTGTCTTCTTTATGTAATGTAAATATTACACGAGTAATGTAATAAGCGCACCAAGTCCTTGTGAGGGCGCTTCATAAGAATTTACATATTTTTCTTTCCTACTCAATTTTGTATGTGTGTTGCTCCAATGTTTGTCATACATTCCTGTGGTTCTTGGAATTATTGTCTTCAGTTCTTTAAAGATGACGCCAAATTAATTACCGGAAATTTAATGAAAGTCTTAGGTGGTAAGGTTACTAGAAATTCATTTGGATCACTTTTTTTAAGCTGAGGAGGTAGATTATAATTACATTTTCAAATTGCCATTTTTCCACCACTTTTGCCTTCAGAAAATATAATAAGAGGCTTTAAGTAGCTACACTTTGGCTACAAGTCAATTCTGAGATCACCAAGCTCCTTGCCAATATGAATAAAAGCCGGTGAATTATCATGGCTGATTAGAGCATTTTCTTGGGCAAGTCGGACCGTTTCTTCTCCAATTCGACCACTATGCCCTTTTTTCCCTGCTCCAAGAAGTTGATTTCGATCACACCTTGTGAAAACCAGAAAACTGTGTCAATAACCTCTCTGGGACAGTCTTCGCATTCTTTGGATCACGTTCGCCAGATAAAGTGCACTCATTCGACAACTTCTTGGTGCCTGGTTTTTACTAGTGGATTTATGTTTCTTCCACTGTCACAAAAAACCCATCGCGCCAATAGCACGTGTTTTTTTTTGAAATGCCATCTTTCATAGCTATCTTGCGCTCATTCAATCGGCAGTCTGTTAATACGTATCATCTGGTGTGTAACGTTATGCTTTCGGTAAGTCGTTTAAAAGGCATTTAAGTTTGGCCCATCAAAAACCGAAGTGCCACGTAGAATCTCATTAAAACAATGTTCGACGATCGCCATCGAAGGAGAAAAGGCACCGTTCACAGCATCTAAGTGAACTTTGATTCCGCTTCGTGACATCTGGCCGTTCAACACGGAACGGACTTTTACACCGACATTGATTGATTATTTTCTGCGCAACAAGTCTGTACAAACTTAAGTCGGTACGATTTAATAGGTGAGTAATTGCAAGCTTGTATAGAAAAAAATCCGAAAATTTGTGCTGTGTGGACCCACCATCCGATCCCCTTCCAAAAACAAGAAGCAAACCACCAACACGTATTGCTCCTTTTTCTATTTTTCTTAATTTGTGGACACATAAGCTTCCTTACTTTCTTACATAAGGTAGCGCTACTGTCCGTTGCTTTGTGGACTTTGGAGTTCAACCAACAGTCGCCGACAGCCAGTTCGGTCCCTAGCTAGCTGTCTCCAGTTTTGCTCTTCAAGTTGCTTGAAGTCCTCTTCCACTTGGGTGCAGCACCTGAGTCGCGGTGTTTCTCTACTTTTTTTGTCCCTCGGCAATGGTGTCAGAGGCTGTCCAGGCCAGAGTATTGATTACTCTACACTCTACAGGATCAAGCCATCTGTCCCCGCCGCATCCTTAACAACCCGTAAGGCTCACTATTAAAGCTCCTGCTCCATTCACCGTCAATACACACTGGTCAATAGATAATCCGAAGAACTTTCCTCTCGAAACAGCCTAAGGCACTTTCGTCCGATTCAGTCATTCAGTGCCCAAGCATCTGCACGATAGGGCAGGACTGGGACTACGGGGTTGTTGTATAGTTTAACCTTGTTTGATCGGGAGAGGGCCTTACCACTCAATTGCTTCCTTAGACCAAGGAAACAGCGATTAGCAAGAGATATTAATTGCCTGATCTCGGCGCTAGTGTTATTGCCCGTGTTAATAGTGGAGCCAAGGTCAATAAAATTCTCTACTACCTCGAAGTTATATGCGTCTATTGTGACGTATTGTGTGTCCTTCCTCGAAGAAGGCTTATTCTCCGTCTTGCCCTCATTTTCCACAAAATCCATTTTTCCCGCTTCAATTCTTACAAAGGCACTATTGACATCAAGCTTTGTTCTTCCATTATGTCAATATCATTGGCGAGCACGAGAAGTTGTAAAGACTAAAAAAACTCGATCTGTAAGTTGGTCCGCATACGGATAGAGTTTAAGAATTATCCTTGCTAGAGTTTATTATGTCTATGCAACCACCAACACACACACACACACACACACATACCTCAAACTCACACAAAGAACATGGACCACTTAGCCAAAAAGTTTTAATTGAATAATAATTTAATTCTCACACCTTTTGGGATATAAATTGAATTGGTTGCACAGCTTTTCGAAGCGTACACATAACATTCATGAACAAGCAAAAGAACACGAAATAAGAAGTAAAACCGAGAAATATGAATGAATGTGTCTATAGTGCGAGTGCCGTAAAGTTGATGCTAACCGAAAAAAGAAATTGAACAAAAAATTAGAGTTTGTATGGATGTGTTTGAATGTGCAAAGAATTATTATTAATTTGAACTTTGAAAACTTTTCCATGTTACCTGAGTGCACGTGACCAACTTGTGATTTTTTATGTATGTGATTCTGGTTTTAAGTTAGGACGTGTTTACTTTTAGCTACTTTATCCTGCCATGCTGGCGTTCGCTTTTGACGGTCGAAGTTTGAGATGAAGGCCATATGTTACTTTCCAGTTTTCTACAAATTGTTCAATTCTAGGTAAAGAATAATTTGTTTAATGCATGTAACAAAAAAAGAAAAGCAGAAACGGAAGCGGCGACGCATGGCGGGTGTATGAAGAGGTTTAATGAATAAGCCATGTCTTGGCACCCTCACAGAATGTTGCCTTATTTTTTGTCTGAAGGAAAAATCTTTTTCTTTTTTTGAAACAGTATTCTGGTAATTGCTTTATTTTGTAGGAATCGTGACGTGACTGATACAGGATTTACAGAATTGTTTGGAATTTTAATGAATCTCTATTTATTAAACTCCGAGGTTACAGGATTAATTTATAGAGCTTGTTTGTGCTTACTGCATGAGTGGGTATGAGTTCTTCCAGTAGCTCAATTTAATAGATCCATTCAGCTTTTTTTGAGCGAAAGAACATTTAATGAAATTTCTTGTTATAAGGTTGAAACTTCTTCGAGTTCTCAACAGCGTGAAACCTTTAAAATTTGAAGAGTACATTTTGAAGAAAATCAATTTTAATATGTGAAGCACCAAGGTGAACCTAGAGACCATCTTGAGCACTTTTAAACTTTCCCAAAAATGTGCAACGGAACCGTGAAAAAAATATCAAATGGAAAATTGAAACATGCAAGCGTTGGAACAAAACAACTGTTATAGTTATAGGCTTTCTGAACGCGATATGTTACCTGGTCGTGACGGACGGTGTCTAGCAAGAGAAAACCAAATAAGGAATCAAACATCAAAGCTCCAAAGAGAGTGAAAATTGCCAGAGTCTCGACATGAAAATAGCTTGCTAGCCAAATGGCATGTTCATGATAAAAATATGAGATATGAGATTGGTCCCGATTTTGTAGCAAAAACACAGTGTGAATCATAAAACAAAAAGTCAATGCAGGGAAACAAGTCAAACAAATTATATATATAAGAAATTAAAATATTTCATAATATGTAATCAAATTCAACTCAGGGTTATTTTTTTTTGTTTTGTAAATTAATTTTATTTTCATGTAAAAGGGTATATACAAATTAAAATTTATCTAAGAAAAGAAACTAACACAAAAAAAAAATATAAATTAATTATTTTCGTTGAGTCTCGCTGGTCGTGGTGGATTCTGTGAATTAAATAAAAGAAACCTATGAGTACTCCGAGTCCCGCTTAAAAAGAACAGAAATAAATAACATTTGTCCCTATGATATGTTCCTCACATCGAGAGAGAACTAGAGAGCGTTACTTAGTAAATTAACATTTAAAAATAAAACTACGATGACGGCAAAGGCAAACCATCATTACTTTGACTGCGAACGGGAGGGAAAACACGCACCCGAACCGATTCTCCAAAGGATGATTCCTTACGCCGCAAAAACATTAATTCGACACACAGAGCAGGAGAGCGCACATCTCCGTGTGTAAGTGGGTAAACGACTATGCACACTACACAGTCGTAGTCCCACCGAAGCAGTACAAAGTACACTTGCGTATGCAGTCTACACACCAAGCTACTGGCAGCGAACGAGAAGGGAGTACGCGCAACTCGAACCGATACCCCAATAGATGGTTGCAACCACCACGCAAGGTACAAAATATTCTAGCACCATACATAGAGGGCACCGATCAACTCGCTGGCTGCGAACGAGGTAGGATACACGCACACACCTCGAACCGATTCCCCAACGGTTGATTCCTCTCACTCCATCACGGTACCAGAATAGTCAAACGCAAAATCAAAGAAATAAGAAAAAAAATAAAGAACAAAACAAAATTCTCTCCAATTCGATCCCGTTGCAAGGCGGAATTAAATACAAGGACTTCATGAATTGAAATAATAGTAAAAGAAAATAAGTTCTAGATTTAGGAAAGCAAATAACGGCGGTGGCGTGCGCGTGATACACAAAAGCAAACAAATTATATTAACAAAAATAAAGAAAATCAAGCAAACGAGTCTCTTCTACTCAGTGGAAAAATTATATTGAATATATAATTTAACTCACCTTTAGCTTCTTAAAAATAAACCAATTCACTTGGGAACAGTCTTCGATTGTAGTCCTGCGTGCAGTATAGTTTTACAGTTTACACAAACGAAATTGACTTACAACTTGACATATTTTTCAACTAAGTTTACAAAGGGAACCCCTTTCAAAGCAAAGCAAAAAAAAAAACAAAACTGCTAGGTAGTCAAAGTTACATTAGGAAGAAAGAAAGGAAGAAAAAAAATGGCTACATGCCCTTTCTTACATATGACAACCTTTTGATTCCGTTGTGGAGTGCAATGAAGAACTACAGGAAAAAGTGCTGTGAGGAGGATATTCTTGGAAAAGTATGGTGAGTCGCTGCTTTACTTTTGAATTTACTGAAGATAGTACAATAAACGGCTTAATTATATTCTACATATTCTTCTTCAGGCTTTGATTGGGACTCGATAAGACGGGATAGGACATCTACACATCCGAATTCTTTTGTTGATACGTACTGAATTTCAAAATCGTACATCATCAGTGTTAGAGCCCATCTCTGGAGTCTATTTGCGGTGTAAACTGGTATACCTTTCTTACTTCCAACAATCGCTAAAAGAGGTTTATGATCAGTATGCAAATGAAATCTGCGTCCATAAATCATTCTATGGAATTTGGTCACTGCAAAGATGAGACCCAGAGCCTCTTTTTCGATTTGACTGTACTTCTTTTCAGATGGAGTCAAAGCTCTTGCTGCATGCATAATTACTTTTTCCGTTCCATCTGGGAAAATGTGAGCAATAAATGCTCCTAAGCCTTCACCTGAGGCATCAGCTGCAACTTTAATTGGTAACTCTGGATTGTAATGAGTAAGAAGTAAGTCTGATGAAAGTATTTCCTTGAATTTGTCAAAAGATTGCTGACATGAGTTTGACCATTTGAAATCTACTTCGGCTTGTAACAGTTTATCTAGAGGTGAACGAATTTGACGCATTTCCTTGACAAATTTACCATAGTAGTTGACAGCGCCAAGGAATGATCGAAGTTGCGTTAAATTCTGTGGTGCTGGCATGTTTTTAATTTTATTTATTTTCTCTTGATCTGGTCTTAATCCGTCTTTATCGATTATGTGTCCAAGATATTTGATTTGTGATGCAAAAAATTAACATTTTTGAATCTTCACTCGAAATCCATATTCAAAAAGGCGTTTCAGTACCTCATGCAGACTTTGCAGATGTTCTTCCCAGCAGGAACCACTTATGATGATATCATCCAAGTAAGCTGCAACACCTCTCAACCCTGCTAGTAAGGTATCGATAAGCTGCTGGAATGCTCCTGGTGCTGACTTCACGCCGGGAGCTAAGCGATTAACATTGTACAAACCTTTATGAGTGTTTATAGTTAGCAATTTTCGAGAATCGGTGGACACTGGTATTTGAAAATAAGCGTCTGGTTAAATCGATATGACTGAAAATATTCTTATTGCTGAGTGTTGCGAATATGTCGTCCGGAATTGGAAGTGGATACTGATGTGGTTCGAGAGCATTGTTTAGTACTGAAGAATAATCTCCGCAAATTCTGATGTTAGATACCGTTTTGTTTTCTAACTGCTACGATTGGTGCTGCCCATTCGGAAAAGTCTACTGGCGTTATGATATTAAGATTTTCCAGGCGTTTAAGTTCTTTTTCGATCGACGGTATGACAGAATATGCCACGGGTCTCTTTGCTCTGAATACAGGAATTGCTCCTGGCTTGAGATTAAGCTGAACGTCAACTTTAACGCATGCTGGTTCATCGCTGAATAAACCCTTGTATTCTTGACAAATACTTGCAATGGCTGCATCACGGTTGCGTGGAGTGTGACTTATCTGGCAACATATGTACATTGCTTAGAGGTTTATCCCATAGGTTTAAACTGTAGCATAAGTCGATTTCGAATAAATTCAGGTCGATGTCAGTTACGAAAAACTTACCCTGACTTACCTCTCCAGAACAAAGACGAATGCTGCAGGTGAAATAAGCAATTAAATTGATGTTGTGACGGGTTGCACTTTTTGCTTTTTCATTTAGACTTGAACCTGGATTGCCTAATTTATTCCACACTGACTGACTTATGATGCTGATGTCAGATGCTGTGTCTATTTGAAGCTTTATAGATGTGTCTTTAATGGGTGCATTAGGTATATCACTGATTTGAACTGTGATGAATTTTCGCTTGTTTGAATGTTCAATACAATTCACAGCAGTATGAATTGCATTGCTTTGGAAAGGTCGTTTCTTGAAAAACTGTTTTTTATTACCTTTAAAATTCGACTTCTTCTGCTGAACACCTTCCTGATTCGATGATGAATTCGATTTGTTGAAACAGGAGCAGTAACCCTCTTTGTGTCCTATCTTATTGCATTGCGAACATTTATGTTGGGAATAGGTACAGTCGCGAGAGAAATGCATACCTCCACATTGCCAACAGGGTGTCCTTGGTGTCTTGGTTGTATCAGATCTTGAATTGAATGATCCGTTGCGTTCTTGGCGATTGAATTTTTGACTTGAGGATACTGCATTGACAATTGAAGATGGTTGTGGAGTATGCTCAATCATTGCAGTATCCTTTTTGAGATTAATGTATCGATGAGCTTCAGAAATTAATTTGTCGAGTGTAATGGTTTTTGATTTTTCTTCATCTTCGAGCGATGCTAATAATCTTGTTCGAATTTCCGAGTCTTCTGCCGATTGTAGTCCAGTAACAAATAAGAGACATTTGAATTGATCGATAGTTAGGTCACCCAATTTAAATTCTTCGCAATTTTTGTTCACCAATGACGCGTAGGTAACCAAATCGTCTGTCTTGCGTTTGATTGTTTGTAGACAGCTAAAACGAACATTAAATAGAGTACCTTTACGACCAAACATACCTTTCAGTTTCAGAATTGTCTCCTTAAAACTTAAATCCTTCACTTTTTTTGGTAAAATGAAATTGGTGTATTTCTCATATGCAATGGAGTTTATTTTGCGCATGAGAAGACGAACCTTTGCTGAGTCATCAAGAGCCGCCCCATCGACAATGAAAACGTCTTCAAAACGGTTGAACCAAGATTCGAAAGTCAATCCATTTGCAGGATCATAGACAAACTCTTGAATATTGTTTGCCAATGAATCCATTGTGAATTCTTCACCTCGATGTTCTTCCTTTCCCTTGACTATTGATTGCAAAAGTTTGCTTTGCAGTTCGAGAAGTTCCAGAATCTTCGGATCAGTAGCCATTTTCGTAAGATGGATGTTAATTTATTATGTAATGAGTTCTTTAATAATCCTCGTCGCCAAATTATTGTATACTCAAAGGAAAACACAAGTCTTTATTTAACAAGCTAACTATTTAATCTAATTTTCATATTCATATATTTTTCTATTACATTTTATCAAGGATATTTGATTAATTTCAATATAAATAGAATACAGGGGGGTAATTCCCTAAGTCGATTATCGTCAGACGATATCATTTGAACGATTGTTTTGCTTCACGTTACAATGAAAACGATAATCATTTAGACGATATCGTTTTCGCTCAATTTTTTTTGCTTTCCCTAAGACGATTATCGACAAAACGTTCTCGTCGAAACGTTAACATTGAGACGATAGCTAAGTAGCTATCGTTTTCATACATTTTTTGATTTTGTTTAAAAAAAATTAACTGTTTTGGTATGAAAATGTGAAAATAAAATGCAATGAAAAAATAAAAAACATTTTTATTCCTTTTATTCCTTTTTTAAATTACTTATTGTATTGGAAATGTTTTTTTATGCCACACTTTAAAATAAAAAATGATTCACTTTTTTTAATTACTTATTTAACTTTATCAAATAAATAACAAATAAATCGAAAAATAGTTTGTTTTCCTTCAACGTAAATATGACATATACTTTTTAACCGTTTGGAAATCTCCTCGAATCATGTTCCGTCGTATTAATTATTTGATAATTCAAAACCAAAACGACGAAAACGATCGACGAGAAAATAAACTAAAAATAGTAAGAATGCGAAAACAATTAAGAGACAAGTCAAATCCGTTGTCTCTTCCAAACCATATGTAAGTGTCTAAATACAAACAATCATTTTGTAAGTTTCTTACGGTTTTGAATAAATTCAACTTTTCAAGTTTTATTCAACGATTTCGAATTAATAAAGAAGCATTTCTGATGATACTCCAAACGGTCAATTTAAATGATGGTTGCCGATCCACTCGAATACCACCAATTCTTCGACTGTGTGCAACCCTTGAAACTTTGGGAAGTGGTGGGTATCAGTGGTTAACTGGTGATGGTTTTGGAGTTGCCTTAGCACAAAGCACACTTTCCAAAATTGTGACCAAAACAGCACATTGTCCAGCAAATTTTCCACGTCGTTTTCCAAATCTTCGGTGGATTGATTTGTTACTTGGTTTTGTTCCGGGGCACCAAAGATTTTGGCGTTGCTTCCTAAACCGCTTTCCTTAGAGAAGTTAATTGGACATTTTTCTCTTCTTCTTCTGTCAAAGTCTTTTGGTCGTAGGGTCCTCCACCTGTTTTCTTCATAGATTGCATATTTGCACTGACTTTATTTTTGGTCCTGTACTTAAAGTCAGTCCAAACCTGTGAAAATTTGGATTATTTTGAATTTATAAAAAAAAAACTTGGATATGTATGTATATGTTTGTAGGTACGTACTTTTCTCCAAGCCTTATTGTCTTTTATTGGCGGCCCGTTTGCGTTTAAAATTATGACCAATTCGTCCCACAACTTGTTCATTAAATTTCTTCCTTCATTGGTATTCGGCTTATACCCGGTTGCTAAACTGGGATTTTCATCCATGAATTCGACGATAATCTTCATTTGGTTTGAAGTCACAGCCCTTTAAAAAAATAATTTTTTGTTTAATTAAACAATATGCAGTATTTTGCAATGTTTTATTTTAAAACTTACATTTTCCACGGGTTTATTTTTAATTTTTGGTGCACCAACGTCAATTTCAAATTCGATTTTAAATAATTATTTTGAGTTTTGACATATAATAATATTTCAAAACTCTCTCTCAGCAAAACGATACACGACACTACTTTCGCTGAGTTACAGAAAGCAAATTGAAAACGTTATCGTTTTCAATTATCGTCTCGACGATAATCGTTTTAAAAATTAGGGAATTACCCCCCAGTATTTTATACACAGGTGTTTTTCTAAAGGTATTGCTAACAGTAAGTAAGTAAGTACCTTAAGCTTTTCTAATTCGTTTCCAGACTCTTGTTTGTATGTGACGGCTAAATATTATCTGCTCTCTCAACCCACTTCCGTCTTGTATCCTTGAAGCGAGATATACCCCCTTCGCAACTATCCTTGAGTGGAACTTCCATTAATAAGAATGAACATCTCAAAACTCTCGGTATTTATGTGCAAACCAACAATCACCTCTTGTTTAATAATCTCCTATTCGACGTTACATAAAAAGGCCTCAAAATCTTTGGCTTTCTTGAGAAAGTGCATGAAATGTTCATCCCGATAATGACATGGCTACAATCTACAGTCGTATATTAGTCTGAAATTCGATTCTATTTCTTTCTCTGGGCTGGCTGTGTGCTCCAGTAATATGCTTAAGCCTTTTGGATAATTAACAAAAAAGATCATCATTAAATAAATGGCCACAAAATTTGTTGAGGCCTTGATGTAACATCTTCGCAGTAATACGTGCGCTTCCTAGAATGCCCATCTAGTTTACCCTCAAGCCCAACTATACGGAGGTACAGTTAAGTACAAAGATTCGTTGCTTAGCCGTACTACACAAATACGGAACTCTTTTCCACCCTGTCTTTATCAATCATTGAAATGTTCAGAAATTCAAGATCAATGCACTCCGACACGTCCTTTGAAACCCTCCCCCATCATGTCTAATTAAGATTATTCAAAACCCCTTGAGTGTGCAAACTATGGACAAAAATGCCATTGCTCCGTTCTGTAAAGTATTATTAAAATCAGACCCCTCTTTACCACTGGGCCCACTGGGCCCAGGCCCAGGGCCCCGCAATCACCAGGGGCCCCCAAATTGCTGAAACATCACTTAACCTCTATTGGTCTATTTTCAAGAAAAAATAATATTTCGATACAATTTCAGATGCATAAAGAATAATCAGAATTCGTACTTTCTTTGCTGAACAACAACCTTTGCTGAACAATTTAAATCACATTCCCTGCGAAATTATATTCAAATTAAAACAGAAATATGAATAAAGGGGCCGACCCATAGAATCCCCTTAACTAACTGAGTGTTTGCTTTCTAACAGAAAAAAAAACACACACACATATTTTGAATATCACTGTATCTGTGTGAAAAAATAAAGATAATGGTGTTTCTATATTTGCAACGCGCATACAAGTTTGCATCAATAACGCACTAACTCATACATAGGCGATTTAACTATCCGTCGGATGAACGGCACTCAATTTTTTAAGATTTCACTAGAGTTTTTGTTTTAGGACATTCAATGAGATATATGAAAGATTACACTTCTCACTATTTCTTCTATAGGTCAATAGTAAAGAAAAGGATAAGCGTATAGTCGAATCATTTTTGCGCATGCGAAATTTTCAGATATACTCTGGTAGTGTTAGTGTGCGACTTTGCTCATGTTGAGCCTGTTGAAAGGTTTTTGGACTTTAATCCAATTGACGAACATAGATCTGATTATTTAGCGTAAACCATACTGAAGTTTTTGGAAGATCATGACATTTCGATAACAGATTGCAGAGGCCAAAGCTACGACAACGTGGCAATGGCAAATATGTCAGGAAGGTTTTCTGGTCTGCAGGCAAGAATAAAAGAAAAATGTAAATTTGCCACTTTTGTACCATGTGCAGGGCAGGGAATTTATAATTGGGCTCAGGGACAATTTTGATAACTTTGATTCATCAGCCAGACAAAAAAACCCGGATTCCGAATATAAGGACCTTTCTGAAAGAATGAGGTGTAGAAGCTCACGCCAGACTTTTTTTGACGGCTCTTGACCCTCAGTAATTCTGACTGGGAAGATTTAAAATTGAAACCTTTCTTTCTATTGTCGACACACTAAGCGTTCATTTGAAACAGCAGCGACTAGGTTCGTATACGAAGATTGGCCAATGTTTTGATTTTTTTTTCGATTAAAATATCTGAATTCAGAAGACTTAAAAGAGAACTGCAAATCTTTTGCTAAATTTTACACCGAAGATGTGAACGGAGATGAACTACATGCTGAATGCCTGAATTTAAAAGACTACTTGAAAATTAGTCGACACGAAAATGAAAAAAACTGACAACATTCTAGAGCTTTGTAATTTTTTTAAAACTAATAAAATTGAAAATGAATTTCCAAATGTTGAAATTGCACTAAGATTTTTTTTAAGTATGATGGTGACCAATTGCAGTGGGAAACGTTCCTTCTCTAAGTTAAAAACAAATCAAAAACGAACTCAGAACTATACAATGATTCAAGAAAGATTGACATGTTTGTCGCTGATGTCAATCGAAAGCGACATCCTCAGAGGCATCGATTTTGAAGATGTGATCAATGATTTTGCTAATCTCAAATCAAGAAAAAGACCCCTTCAATAAATATTCCTTTCATTTACCTGAAAAAATATAGTCTGTGTCACTATATTGGTCTTTAAATTACATTCTCAATAACTTATTTAATTGTCTGTTATTTAAATTTTGTTTATTTTTGAATTTTTATATGAAATATTTATTTTTTGTTTTTATTTTTACATTGTTTATGTTTATGTTTTAAATGCTGCAATAACTATTTATCTTTTTAATGAATTAAACAAAATTAATTTATTTAAAAAATTAAAAGAATAAATGTCAATTCAAAGTTATGTGATTTTTTCTGTATACTTATATTACACAACATAACATTTTTATATAATCATACAGGGGTCCCATTTTTGAAAAGTGCCCAGGGCCCCGAAAAGGGTAAAGACGGCTCTGATTAAAATCATGTGAAATAACTTAGGGAACATACAAAAACATATCCTCTTGGAAAATATAAATCCTTGCCTTTCTAAAATTGCTGTAAGTTTCCATATAACTCCACTTGACCTTACCATTTTTGCTACCATATTCTAAGCCATAGTTTCCTTGGAATTTACATTTAAACACCAGCTACCATACACCCGCCACCATCAAATATTATACAAAACTTGTTGCCCATTTGTTTATATTTTCACATACATCACAAATTTAGCAAAATTCAAACTCTAACACCCTTTCACACATTTTTCTATTAAAAAATTTATGTTTTTTCATCAAAGTTGCATGCACGTAAAGAGGAATAGAAAAAAAGAAAAGGATTTTATTCCACATAAAAAAAAATTTATTTTACACCACTTACACGAAGTAAAAAAAAAAAAAAAATAATAATAAGCCTTGCAAACACTCTGTAAAATCCTTGTGAAAGAATAACGAACGTTTTTTTCTCGATATCTATTTTTTTAAAAACAAATTTAAAGGGTTTACAAAAAGAAGAGAGCGAGATAGAGTGAAAGAGGGTGCTGTATTTTAGATCGTTATCTAAACTTTGTTCCAACTAATTCACAGACTGCAATGTTCAACAAATTTAATCCTGGGCTTTCCAATTTGTTTTGTACGCTCGTTGAAAAATACGCTGCGCTGTATTTATAGTCAGCTACAAACACATTCGTTTAGGAAAAAAGGTACCACACACGAACAAAGACGACGAGAGGTTAATATGAAAGGGGTTTGTGTACTCGTAAACGAGTTTGTTCAATGTTATGTTCATGCTGCAGGTTGAAGGACGTCTTTTGTAGGAGGAACCAGCCAAAATTGTAAATATGAGTTTGGCACACAGATTTATATCACATAGCGTTTGCCTAACGCTCTGAATTGGCTGACTGGAATGGGTTTAGGATTTGTGATATTGCGGCAATGGCAAAGCAAAGCTGTAACGAAGAAAAAAAATCTATTTGAAAATTTCTAAAAAAAAAAAACTGTTTTTGCTGAAATGTTCATATGAGAAGAAAAAAAGAAAGAAGTTATTATCTTTAAGTTGGCAATTTATGTTGGGTGGATTTTTTCCTTTTAACGAAATATTGATTATTATTATGCATGAAATTTCAGTGGGGGTGGGCGGGGTTTCAGGAGGTATAAATTTAAGCTATTGAAAAAAATAGGAATAATAAAAGCATTTTTTGTAATATTGACTTATCTAGCGTATAAGTATATTAAAAATACTTGCCAACAGGAAATATTGGATTTTTTTTACACGAAATGTAATGCAAATTCCAGGAACGCATTTTACTCGAACAGTAGGTTTTCATCAAAAAGTTTAGCTCAATAAACCATAGCTGCGACAAATTAAGCTCTGGAAGGTAAGGTTAGGTAACGAGGGGTGTGCACAGTACAAAGCTGTTCGTTAACGAACAATCCTGTCATCTCAATGAATTTACTTGCCATTGTGACCTGCGCTAGATCATCCAGTTCCCCAACAAATCTGGGTCGGGGCCAGGTTATCATGGGACAACCTATCATGAGACATCATACGACAACTTATCATGAGCAACCTATCATGACGCAACTGATCATGATCATACGGTTTGATTCGAACAAATTCATTTTTAGTTCATTCTATTTGACTCCTCCTTTTTTGGAAGGATTTCAAAAAAAACCTTTTTATACATGGTCATAATTTTGAAAAAAAGATATAGTATGATCATGATCAGTTGCGTCATGATAGGTTGCTCATGATAAGTTGTCAGGCATTCATAGCAATTTGGCTGTCCACGAAAAATGTTATCGCCGAGGAGTTTAGTTTTTCTTGGTGTATCAGTTCTGTTGCTTTCAATAGCATAAATCTCAGCTTGAAACACATTACAATCAGCTGGGAGTTTATAATATTCTCTTATTTTGAGAAATTAATAAAACACCCCAGCTCCTGTTCCTAAATTCATTTTCCAACCGTCAGTATAGAAGGGTCTGCCCTGTATACTGATAAGCGAGTTAGGCTTACATGTTACATCCCTGTAAAGATAGAGAAGTTCTTATTGGAATCTATTAAGGGTGGTATGTATGTAACCATTGGTTTCTTTCAGCATCATCTTATGAACTTGTCCAGAGCTGTGAGGACTAATAACGGGTCCGCCATCTAACGTGTGCTTATTTCGTGAATGGTAACACTTAGCTCATGTCTGATTTGACAGATAATTAGTTTTATCCTTCCGCTGAACGAATATGGTTGTGTATACGCTTGACAAACGCTGGGAAATATTGCGACATTACTTTGAAAATCATGATTATGTTGCAGAATATGTGCGAAAATTGCGTACGGATTTTGGAAGAAGAGAAGCACCGTCAGCTCCGTATGTTCGTTATCTTGTGAAAAAAGTGAAAGAAACTGCCATCCTCATCGATAAACCAAAGCGTGAAAAGCCAAAAACAGTGCGTACACCCGAGAATACTGCTGCTGTGGCAGAAAGTGTGCGTGAAGCGTCATCAACATCAATTAACCGTCGTTCTCAACAATTGAACATTTCGGAGACATCATTGAGACGAATTTTGCATAAAGACCTTAGTATGACGCCATATAAAGTCCAATTGGTTCAGGAGTTGAAGCCAACTGGCCATCCAATGCGTTTTCGTTAGTTAAGTGGGCCTGCGATCGACTTAGAGAAGATGCCAAAAAAAATCATCTTTTCAGATGAAGTTCATTTTGATCTTGGCGGGTATGTAAACAAGCAAAATTGTCGCATTTGGGGCACAGAAAACCCGCACGCATACCTACATTGAAAAGCCGTTTCACCCAAAACGAGTCACTGTTTGGTGCGGATTTTGGTCCAGAGGCATAATTGGGCCATTTTTCTTCGAAAATGAGCAATGAGTGGCCGTTACAGTCAATAGCGATCGTTATCGGGCCATGTTGAACGAATTTTTGTTTACAAAAATTGAAGAGGAGGATATTGGTAACATTTGGTTTCAACAGGACGGCCGGCGCTACGTACCACACAGCCGAAGCTTCACTTTTTCTCTCTCACCTGGGCTTAATTTGGGGGAACGGTATTCTTCGCTTTCTACATCACTCAACAGAAGATTCTCTACCAAGATTGTTGGACTTTACTACTGGTGTCCATCGACGGGATTGGTTTTCGTCTGCTGGGTGGTTTGGAACTGAAACCCGTTTCGTTGGTGCCTTTGATTTCTCTGGTTGTGGTTGTTGTCATTGTTATTCAGTGACATAAACAGTGTTTGCAAAGGGGCAAAAGGGAGAACACCTATGCAAGCTGTTTTGTAGTTGACTTTTTGCACTGAGACCCTGATTGATTCGGGTTTCTTTATACAAAACAGAGATGTTGGATACATCTTTTCAGTGAACTGGAATTTTTTACCGTAAAAGTGCTAGAGTATATTTAGTGTCCTGATTCTTTCGAAGTTGAAACACTTGATTTTAATAGCGAAATAATATGTTTGTTTATTTCTAGTTGACTTTCGATTCCGGCGAGCTGGCAACAATACCCAAAGATTTATGATTGCAGCACAATACGGGTGCTTTCATAAATGCATGGTTGCTTTGCTTACATGCGATCATTTGCAATCATATTAACGTCAGACAAAAATACTTGCGCATGTGTTTTACACTGCATTTATGATACTATATACCTGTCTCTTTTATTCAGAAAGAAATTCAGTGTGCATGTGATTTTTTGTAGTTGCACATTTGCGCTGCAAATATTTGCGTTTTGCTTTTATGAACATCTGACTTTTATCATTTGCATTTATGAACAACATGCATGCGTCAGACTTTCGCAACCATGCATTTATGAAAGCACCCTACACCATAGCACAATACAACTCATCAGAGCAGCACTCCAAGTGCTAATAAAAAATATGCCCCACCATAAACAGTTCAGGACCTTTTTCCTGCAACTCTTTCGTCATACCTACTCCTTTCACAGATAGGTTTCTCTATATTTCCTCTATCCTTTCTGCTCATTTACGTCGCATGGAATGATGCTTACGCTCGATTTTATTATTGTTATGATTGAATGTGGTGACTGGGGTTGATAGGGGAAACTGGATGGACCGGTATGGATGTGGAAGTATGTGGCGTGACACCAGCAATCGATTCTCGAATCCTCATAACTCCAAATGCCAAGTGGACGCACCTATACCCTGCTCGATCTCTTTCTCTCAATTTTATTTCTCTGGAAATATAATGACGTAACGACAATTTGCATAGCAATCATATTTCTGTCATCATCAGGTATAGAAGAGATTTTAACAAATGGCATGATGAGGACGACATCGGCACACATGCAGGCAGAGTTCGAGTTCCTGGCAGACATTGTTCATTATTTATGGGAATGTTGAAATTTCAATACGTAGGCAAAATCATGTGCGATATGTGTTTCCAACGGGTGAAAAGGTTGAAAAGGTTCCACAGAAGAAAGCTGAGTTTTTTCTTCTCCTCCTTGCCGTGTTTTTATTATTTTGATTTTTTTTTTTCAATTTAAGTTTGATTGCTTGCCTTCGGATTTGATGAAGGATGTTAAGAAAAATGCTGAATAGCTTGTTCGATATAAGTTATTGTCGACGGCAGGTTGAAATGAGCAGTGTCAACATTTTTCTTCTTTTTTTTTCGACGAACAACAACAACAAAGAAAAAATCAGCAATATGAGCAGCACTGGCAGCAATGTGAATGATGGATGGGAGTTGTTTTTTTTTTCTTCTTAAGTCGTTTAATTTGAAATTTACGATCGAATGGAGCTGGTGTTGATTTCGGATTATTGTGTTGATAGTTAAATAAAAGCAATATGTTGGCGGAGGTGCTTTGGGGGACTTTTTTCCTTCAAAGGAAGGAAAGGAGGTCGATAGATAAACGTAATTTTTTCTTTCCTCGAGAGAACATAAATATCTTTTTATTAGAACATTTCTCTTGGAAACAATCGGTGCTCCCGATTCTCTGAATTAGAGCAACAAACAGTCTTGTACGGTATTGTAGTTAAAGTTCTACCCTGTGGAACCTCTAATATTGTCTGTGTCTCATTTACATTCCTTTCTTTAATGTCATCATAGCATGACTACTGAGCACTGCAGTATTCCTCAGCACTCGCTTATTGAATTTGTATTAATCGAACATTCAGCTTTGCAGCAAAATAAAGCAAAGAACGCTAAATTTAAAAATTCTGCCCGTTGAGTCATTTAAAGCCTAGATGACTAATAAGTGTATCCTTTTTATAATAATTGTTTAAAAACGGATTTCCGCCTTAATTATTTTCATCTATAAACTATTTTATTTCGTATATGTAATTACATTAACATTTTAGCTACCAGCCATTATGCATATTTTTTATGATTAATGCAGTAGCCTCCATATCCATAGCTCCTCAAACCCAAGGCCGTCAAATACAATTTTTTGTGCAAAAAAAATAAAACAATATTTAATTAAATTAATTATTCTTCTGGAAATTAATTACTCTCACATATCCTTTGCAAATGAGCATAAATAACAATCAAAAAAGGAAACAGTAGAAAAAAAAACAACTGCGATAATTTTATTATTAAACAATTTTGGTTCAATTGCACAGAACTAACGTGAACCAAGCAGGTTGCTTGTGGTTGTGGTTGCAGCCAACCAGAGGCTTACCACCACCAACTGGTTATTTTTTGGGATGTGATCAGCCAGCCAATGAATTAAATGTTTTGAAAAAAACCCTGACAAAAAGGATTTCAAGGGATTATATTATGATAAATATAATTATTGTATCTTTTTTAAAGAACAAAAACTTGCAACATTCGCTGGCTGTTTTTTTGTTCATTACACTTAATCCAACAGTTTTCTTTTTTTTTATTAATTTAATTATACGTATTTAATCATTTTTAGGTAGATATTTATATGAATGTAGGAATGTTTTTTTTAAATTTAAAATTATGACAAGGTCTTAGCGGATTCAGAGACATGCTCAAAAATTAAAGTAAAACTGGGAAGAAAACTTCCAAACTCCAAAATGATTTTCTTAAAAACTGAATAAATTAAATATTTCGGTTTATTCTTTGATTCACTCCTTCTGAGTGTATCAAAGACAGGGCTTTGGCTGAACGTTTATTCAGTGGAGTTTTGCTGCTCGCTGACAGGAGTTTCGACTCGATTGTTTATTTCGCTTACTCTTTCCTTCTGGAAGGTAAACGAACAGGGGCAACCGCTCGACCGTTTATTTCACAGCCTTTGTTGTGAACAGGAGTCTGATTTTGACTCAGTTTATTCCTTGATCCACTTCCTCTGAGTGTATCAAAGACAGGGCGAAAGCCAGCGTTTAATCAGTGGAGTTACACTGACAGTTGTATAATGCAACCATTTCGTCTACGAGGAGCCGCGACTATCCAGACATCGAGGGTAGAGGCAAGGAGTAACTCATCGTCGCTGTGGTATTACTAGGTATTATTATAAGTTGCATAAGCCAAATTGTTGGTAAAAATAAAATCGGTATTAAACTCTGTTAGACCTAAGTTATTATTAAATAAAAGCCGTTAAACGAATAGTGAAGGTTGGTTGTGTTATTTGGTTTGGATCTTTAACTCGACGTTAGGTGGTTAGTCGAGAACACCCTGGACAGACTGAGCATACCTCAGCCTTAGAAAACAAGCATCACAAATTGGCGCCCGAGCAGGGACCCTAGAAGATTCCGAAAAACCAAACAATAACACTTCGAAAGGTCTCACCGACTGAATAAACTGGCTAACCAAAACGCGATACCAACCAACTTCAATCGCTGCCGCAGCTGTTCAACAGAAGTGATTCAGCGTGATTTTTCTGCATCCCCGGACTCCGACACTTCTGGTGCTACCGACCGCCACCGCCGTTTTTCCTTTACCGATTTACCTGATTCCTTGTTAAGAATACCGACCAACCGAACCAATGTTTTTTGCCCAACTTACCGCTTCAATATCAATAGATCAAGCAAATGAAAAGAATTTGGAATGAGTGATATTTTAATTAATAAATTTGCTTTTATTGTCCGATTTGACTTACTTTTCTAATAACAAATGTTTACTTAAGATACTATTATATTCGAAAGATGGTCGCTTGACGTATATGTTCGTCTAACGAATTCCAATCGAATTTTTTTTATACAAAAAATAAACACTGTGCTACGACTATAAATTTTCTAAAAAAAAGTTCTTATCAAATTTATGTTCGAATGACGTTTAGATTCATCAATCGATTTCAAATTTGATTTTCCCTTTTTCTTTACTAATGTAATAATACACCAATTTATTTATCTACAAAATAATATATCAAGTTATATTTGTAAAACGTATAAATCGTTAAACAATTTCGACTTGATTTACTAATGTAATAATACAACAATCTACAAAATAATATATCAAGTTATATTTGTAAAACGTATAAATCGTTAAACAATTTCGACTTGATTTACCTTGAGTATTAACTGGATGGCTTCTGGAATTGGAAGAGACCGAAAATCAAGAAAATCAGCTTTTGAGCCCGGTGAAGAACTTGGGGTTCGTTTACTTCATGAAGAAACACTTAATGCGTGAATCAAGCGTGAGCATTTCCTAATCCCGACCATCGAGGACTTAACGTCCAAACTAGCAATTAAAAAATGTTTCTCGGTACTTGATCTCACTTCTGGCTTTTGGCACATTGAATTGTGTGAAGAAAGTTCGAACCTAACAACGTTTATTACATCATTTGGGCGTTTTAAATTCAATCGCGTCCCATTTGGTTTAAATTGTGCACCTGAGATGTTTTAAAGAAAAATGATCGACATTTTTGTAGATATTCCGGTTGTCATGGTTAATTTTCATGCAAATGATGAAAATGAGCATGATGAAATAATGGCATTGGTCATTGATAGGGCTTGGAAGAACGGAATCAAATTCAATTCGGAAAAAATCCAATTTCGTCGGTCCGAGATAATGAAGCCTAAGCCAAAATATCGCGAGGCGATTCTTGGAATGAAAAGACCAAATGACAAAGCGGCTGTGTTAGGTTTTTTGGGTTTGTTAAAGTACATTGCTCGTTTTCTTCCGAATCTTTCAAAACAAACAGCCAAATTACGAAATCTGACATGGAATGATGTTAAATTTGAGTGGCATGAAGAACATGAGCTAGAATTTAAAAATTTGTTAGAGATCGTTTCATCAGAACAGGTGTTGGCAATATATGATCCTACCAAAGCGGTTGCGGTTCAAACATCTGAGGATGGTTTGGGTTGTGTAGTAATACAAGATGGTCGTTCGATTGCATTTGCATCAAGAACACTAAGCAAAAGTGAACAAAAATGGGCTCCAATTGAGAAGGAATTGTTCGCCATTGTCTTCGCTTGTCAGCGTTTTCATTTTTTCCTTTACGGACGAAGTTTTACGGTTGAAAGTGACCATAAGCCACTTGAAACATTAATTAAACGCGACATCGATGATGTAACAATGCGGCTACAACGGATGTTCATGTTTTTATTGAAATATCCTAATATGACTGTTGTTTATAGACCGGGTAAGGAAATGTTGATTGCTGATTGCCTTTCACGAGCACAGCTTCCGGAGGTGGAGGAGATGAATGGGTTATCCGGAGTTATTCATTCGGTAACTAAAACCGTCTGTGCCAAGAAAATTATAACTTTTATCGCAAAATCGTAAACGGAGATGAAAATATTCCCGAATATGCAATTACATTGAAAATGGGTGGGCAAATTTTCATCAGCTTGATGATTTAAGTCAAAGGTTTCATAAAATGAAATCGGAATTTCATGTTGAGAACGGGTTGCTTTTTCTAAATCACAGAAAAAAATTGCCGGCTGGTTACATGGTGCTCATCTCATTATAGAGAAGACACTCGCTCTTGCGCGAATGCTCTTTTATTGGCCGGGAATGAATGAACAAATTTCGGACCTGGTTGGATCATGCAATATCTGTGAAAAATTCAGAAGAAATAATCAGAAAAAACCGTTAAAACAGGGTTCCTTGCATAAGTATCCGTTCGAAGTGGTGGCAATGGATTTGTTTGAATACGCGGGGCGTGATTTTCTGGCACTCATTGACTCATATTCAAATTATTTGGTTGCTTTTGGCTGAATTCAACATCCAATTTAAATTTTCGAGCCCAAGATACCTACAGAGTAATGGCTTGGCAGAAAAGGCCGTTGGAATTGCGAAAAATATACTTAATCGATGTTAAGAAGAAATCGAAGTCGATCAATTTCAGTACCGAATACTTGAATACAACACCACAACTGTTGCAAGCATGGGTCTGACTCCATCGGAACTATTCTTTGGAAGGCTGATTAAAACAAAACTGCCAGTTTCTGGTTCATTATTGGTCAGAAACAACATTGAGGAGTCCGAAATTAAGAAGACAGTTGAAAAAAAGAAAGAACGTCAAAGGTATTACTATGATCGAAGCGCGAAATCATTGCTGATATTGACTGAGAGAGATCTTGTCATTTTCAAGAAGAATTGTAAAGAGTGGAATTATGGAAAAATTGTGGCAAATATAAACGGAAGCTCGTACATTATTCGTGATAGTCTTGATACTTACTTTAGAAGGAATCGCAAGTTTATTGCAAAAACAAAAAATTCTGACTTTAACGCATCCGAATTATTATTTGTTAAAATATCAGACGTGATTGTAATAATCCAAATAATTTTGGAGAAATTCAAATTGTACCGCCGCCGCGCCGCCGCCGGTGGGCGAAGAACATGCTGAGGTTGAAAGTAAATGTGAGGTGAATGAACCTGAGCTACCGACTGAGAATGAATCAGATGAGTCCGAATCATCGGATGAATATGACACTGCTGGTAGCGAGGGTAAAGGAGCCGAACCGGTCCCAATTTTGGATAGTCAGCATAGAACTCGTAGCGGTCGTACAATTAGGGCCCCACAAAGGTATGGATTCAACTGAAACTTCAATGCTGCTGTTTAGTACAGCATGGTCCAAGGAATAGTCATTATTTATAGCTTTTTAATGTAAATTAAAATTAATTTTAATCATTAAAGAAAATGTGTTAGTACTGTCAGCATAATTATACTGTCAATTAGTTTTAGCATAAATTATACTGTGAATCTAGGTTTCTCTGATTTATAAATTAATTTTTATTAAAAAGCACTGATGTGAATTAACGTCAAGACATAATAAAGAAACTTATGATAAAATTAAACAATTACAATTTATCTTAAAAAGTAGTGTTTTATTTACTTTTTACAGAACCCCCTTTGCCACTGTCCATTAGTGGCACTTGCATCAATTAGACCGAACATCTCAAGATTCTCTGTATATGCATCACTGACCATTTCTTGTGGAACCATCACATATGCGATGTTGCTAAAAATGCAGAAAGATATTTGGGTTTCTTAAAACGGTGCATGAAATTCTTCTCCCCGTCTGATCTGGTTACTATCTATAAGTATAAGACCTTAAACCGTTCAAAGCTTGAGTACAACCTCCATCTCTGGGCTGGTGCTCCAGCTACATACTTAGGTTAGGTTAGGTTAGGTTACAGTGGCTGTGGATTCAGAATCCACACACTTAGGCCAAAGGAAAGGGCCCATTGTGATACCATGAATCTAGAGAATTACTTCTTACTAGTCGAACCATTTTGAGCTTTTTATAAAGCGAAGAAGATATTTAATATCCTTATTAGCTAGTTCACTGGGGTTATCATAAAAATATTCTCCCAGATGAAGTTTGCGTCTTAGTGAAAGAGCAGGGCAAGTGCAGAGAAGGTGAGAGATTGTTTCCTCTTCCTCCTCTTCCATACAGCTCCTGCAGAAGTCATTTGAGGCTACACCAAGTCGTATTGCGTGTCTGCCTATAAGACAGTGTCCCGTAAGGACACCTACTAGGGAGCTAATATGAAGTCTGCTTCGAGATAACAAGTCTTTAGAGCGCTTTAAGTCCAGTGAAGGCCATATGAGTTTCGTAGCTGTGCACGTTGGTAAATTGTGCCACCTATAGTTTGTTATCGTTAAAGCTGCTTCTTTTAGCAAAAGTTTACATGTAGCTATCGGTATACCTATTTTCTCCCTTTCAGGTGAAATAGGTATGACGGTTCCATTTTTAGCAAGTTCATCGGCTCTACATTTTCCTTTGATGTCTCTGTGACCCGGCACCCAACAGAGGTGAATGTTAAATTGCTGCGCCATCTCCATCAAAGTCGATCGGCAATCGAGGGCCGTTTGAGATTTGGTTGAGACACCGTCGAGAGATTTAATAGCAGCCTGACTGTCAGAGAAGATGCGGATATCAGAAGTTGATATCACGTTTTCTCTTAGCCAGGAGAGAACCTCTTTGATCGCTAAAATTTCCGCTTGGAAGACGCTACAATGATTGGGGAGGCGGAATGAGATGCTTAGATTAAGCTTTTCTGAGTACACACCACTACCAACTCCATCACTTGTCTTGGACCCATCTGTATAGAAATGAATGCTTTTGTCATCCAGAAGTTTTTTGTCTTCCCATTCTTCTCAGGATGGAATGGATTCCAGAAATTGGATGGATTCCAAATTGGGGTTTTGGAATGGTGTAGTCTATGTACTTTGGTATAGAACCGAAAGAGTTCAAAATGATGGAGTATCCCACATTATTGTTGGTCCATTGAGATGAGGCGTTGAGTCTTATAGCTGAACTTGGTGCCACTTGTTTGCTAAAAATGTCGAGGGGTGCCAGATGGAGGAGAGTGTCTAACGCTGCTGAGGGTGTGGTTCTCAAAGCCCCGCTTATGCAGAGACATGCAGTGCGTTGGACTCTGCTGAGTTTGTCGCAGTAAGTGACTTTCTCCAGTGCAGTCAACCATACTGCAACCCCGTACATGAGAATTGGTCGAATGACCGATGTGTATAGCCAATAGGTTATGCGAGGTTGAAAACCCCATTTGCTTCCTATGGCTTTCTTGCAAGAGAAAAGAGATACTGTGGCTTTCTTAACTCTTTCCTGAATATAAGGTTTCCAACTTAAGTTTTTGTCTAATATCAGACCAAGATATTTGGCTTCATTGGTAAAAATTAGTGGTACACCTTTTATTGAAGGGGGTACAATTACTGGGATCTTGTATTTCCGTGTAAAAAGGACAAGGTCTGTTTTTTGAGGATTAATACTAAGTCCACAGCGATCAGCCCATCTAGTGAGCATATTAAGTGCGTTTTGGAGGAGGTCTCTCAGTGTATTAGGATGTTATCCTGTGACGGCGATAGCAACATCATCGGCATACGCAATCACTCTGTAGCCTTCCCTCTCGAGGGATATTAGCAGTTCGTTAACTACTATGTTCCACGGGAGAGGGGACAGAACACCACCTTGCTGAATGCCTCTACTGACAGACCTTTTCGTACAAAAATCCTCCATCTTAGAGTTGATGATCCTGCTTTTAAGCATTAGATTAATCAGCTCACAGAGTGAGTATTCGACGTTTAGGGTCGTCATAGCAGAAGTGATAGCATATGTGTCAACGTTGTTGAAAGCACCTTCAATATCCAGGAAGGCAACCATAGTATATTCCTTTTGCTCTAGGGAGTATTCGATAGTTCTTACCAGAGTATGCAAGGCTGTTTCTACCGATTTCCCTTTGCAGTAAGCATGCTGAGACATCGATAGTTCCTTATCAATGCTATTACGTATATGGATATCAATCAATCGTTCCAGCGTTTTGAGAATGAAAGATGTTAAAAATTATATAACAATCACATACATACTAAAAACTTTGCATATAATGTATGCTATCTCCTTTCATTTTCTCTCTGTATTCTTAGTTTTTATACTTGATGTGATTTACTTTAACTTTATAAAGTCAGTCACAAATCAAAGCTTGTAGAACAAGTACCTTCTTAATAAATACCTGAATTGTAATCGTGTCTTGGTCTTTCTCATTTAACGTTCCGCCGGGTTTTCTTAGACAGACATTTTTTTCCACATGGTGCCGAAACCCGGGAGAAAGGCGAAAAAAGACATTTAAGTATAATCTGGTCTGTGTCTCAAAAAAAAAAAGTGTATAAATGGAGCTCTCTGCTCGATCGGCCTATAGAGGGCAAGTTACTAAAGTCGTTAAAGCTGCGTTGGAGTTTCTAAGCTCAAAAGAGTCCCTTTTGAACGATCCAGATAAGTACGACGAAATAGAAGAGGAGCTCACTTCTTACATTCAACGATTGACTGCCGCATATGAAAGCCTTACGACAATGAACCAAGAAATATTGACAAGAAACCTAATCAAAGCAGATGGTGCTGATCTTGATCGAGAAATGGAGAAAATTGCAGAATATCAAGATTCTGCCATAGGTATGCTCGCAAAATTAAACTCTCGTCTGAATAAATTAAAAGAAAAGCAGTCTCCATCTTCTGACAACTGCCCGCATAACTCGTCATTCTCCTTTAAAGCAAACTGTTCATTAAAGCTCCCAAAATTGCAGTTAAGAAAGTTCGATGGGAATTTCCAAGACTGGTTGCCTTTTTGGGAACAGTTCCGTACGGTAGTGCACGAAAATAACAGTTTAACATCATCTGACAAATTCAGCTACCTTGAGTCGGTGTTAGTAGGTAGTGCCAAAAAAGTCATCGCCGGTTTTACCGCTTCAGAGATGTGTTACGATGCAGCTGTCTCACTTTTACAGGAACAATTCGGAGACACTGAACGGCTTGTCGACAAACACATGCAGCAATTGATTTCCCTTCGCCCTGTACAATTGAAAACTGACGTCAATGGCTTAAGAAATTTGTATAACTGCATAACATCATGTAGTCGCACTCTGACTGCTTTGCAGATCCCCTCGCACCAGTATTACGTCATGCTAAAATCAATTTTGTTACGATGTTTGCCTTCAGATCTTCGTGTTGATTACCATCGTATGTCAGAACGAGAGAGTGATAATGGAGATACCGAAAATACAGAGTCAGGAAGCACTTCAACTCTATCACAAATTGGAGACAAACAAGTTCAAGGTCTAATGCGTTTTCTTAAGGGAGAAGTAGAGTCATTGGAAAGAAGTCGAGTTTTCTCTCTCACAACAACTAACGTCAAACCATCTGCTTCACCCTCAATAACCAATACAGCAGCTAGCCTTGTCTCCTTAGGTGATAAAGACACATGCTTATTTTGTTCTTCTGACAAACATGCTACAAAGGAGTGCGACAGTCAGTTGTCACTCGAGAAAAAAAGAGATATATTACGGAAAGGTAATCGTTGTTTTCGTTGCACAAAACCCGGGCACTCGTCTAAAAAATGCCGCAGTGTAAAATTTATTTCGTGTAAAAATTGCAAAGGCAAGCACTTTACATCTATGTGTGACCCGTCTTTTGCAAATAAAAACGCTTTAGTTGCACCTGCTATTACAACAACCAAAGACAATGCAATGCAGGATGTTTTAAATTTGTGCGCTTCCAATTCTGCCCCTCACGCATCGACGATATTTTTAAAGACGGCTCGTGGCATCGCTCTAGCTCCGGAAAAGAAAAAACAATTAATGGTTGGTGTTTGTGTTGCCTCCAACTGCTTCCGAAGAAAATCAAACAAATTGTATTCTTACAAAGATCTATATATTTCGGCACCAAGTGCCATCATCAGGATCTAAAATAGCAAAAATACAATATAAGTTTGACATAAATACATACAGTTAATATAACAAAGATAAAAATATAAACTATGTACCAAAGAATTGAGTGTCACAAGTTACAAGTTTACTTTTCTCACAATTATTTGGCAAATTTAGTGATCTGTCAAAGAATGCTTCAAAATAAAAACAAAAACAATTGAAGCGGTAAGCCGTCGTCGTCACTGTGTGATGATTCAGCTACTAGCCGTCATCACGGCGTGTGGTGTTTACACGTTCTGTCGTTCTGATGTTTAGACGATCATTTGTCACTCGTTGTAAATTGCCACTGTTTCCATACGAGATGAGGTTGAAATATGTATTTGTGTAGTCTTTTTTGTCCGTTTTGAAATTGCAAGCATCTTCCCCCAGTTTAACTATTTGGTTGACTTCATGAATCTGTAACTTGAATTTATTGCGTTCAAACTTCAATACTGTGGTGTTGTCAAAATTGAAAGAGTGACAATTACTAATTCGCTGTATTATCGATGGCGGTAGTCAACACTCCTTCGTTCGCGAAAGTTTATTTCAAAAGTTAAATCTTGCTCCTATCGGTATAGTAAACATGTCTGTAATTCCCTTTGGATCTAAAAGTAAATCTCCCTGCCAAAAACTTCTAAAAGTAAACCTCGTTATAAAAAGCCAATACAATAACAAACACGTCCAAATTGAAGCAGTCGTTGTACCAGACATCTGTGTTGACGTATTACCAGTGCCTGACTTTTCATGTCCATCTGTCAAAGGCTTACGTCTTGCAGATTCTCGTCATGTTGCCATCGAAGCTGAGGATGGACTAAGTGTTCTCATAGGATCTGATTATTATTGGACTGTAGTAACTGGTAAACATCACATCATCACACCTGCATTAAGAGCGGTTGAAACCGTCTTTGGGTGGACATTACAGGGGGCACATACCTCTGTCGGTAAGAACCTTGTTTCGAACGTTCACTTATGCACTTCGTCTTTTTCTAGTACCAGTTTGATGCTGCCTGTCCTGAGCGATCAGGACCTTAAGACATTTTGGTCCCTAGAAGCCATAGGTATTCAAAGTGAAGATGCTGAAAACCAAACGCTAGCTAACGATTTGATCTCTAAATGCATCAGCAAAAGGGGCTACCGCTACGAAGCATCACTACCTTGGAAGAATCCAGATGTCATAATAAAATCGAACAGAAACGAGGCACTAAGACGACTTGATTCTCTAAGAAGGCGCTTATCGAGGACTCCCGAAAAATTTCAAGAGTATGATGATGCCGTCCGAAGAATGATTGTCGATGGAATAGCTGAAGAAGTTCCTCCTGGTTTTACATCAGAACGCGTTTTCTATTTACCACATCGTCCCGTCTACAAGGAAGAAAGCTTATCAACAAAGATGAGGATTGTGTTTGATGCCTCGGCCAGCAGTGTAGATTCTCCGTCACTCAAAGATTTACTGCAAGTCGGTGCAAATTTGCTGCCAGATGTTCTTAAGGTGCTGCTTAACTTTCGTCTAGGGCGTTTTGGAATAGTGGCTGACGTTGAAAAGGCCTTTTTGCAAATAATGCTAAATGTTAATGACCGTGACACCCACCGCTTTATTTGGTACGCTGTACCTTCATCACCAGATCAGAAGCCCGAATACAAGGACTATAGGATGACCAGGGTCACCTTTGGCGTCAACTCGAGCCCATTCCTTCTGACTGGCACCCTTCGTACGCATCTAGCAACAGAAGAAGATCGCTTCCCTATAACTTGTAAGGTGTTGCAAGAATGCTTTTATATGGACGATTTAGTGATGAGTTGTGATACAGAAGATGAGGGAAAGCAGATTAGCAAGGAAGCTGTCATCATCATGAACAACGCCAGCATGAACCTGAGGAAGTGGAACTCCAATGGTTCTCAAATTCGAGAGTGCTTATGTCCATCTGATGCTCCAGTTACACAAAAGGTTTTGGGTATACAGTGGTATGTGATGACTGATGAAATCTCTGTGCCGTTACAGTCTGTTGAAAGCTTGCTCACATCGAATTGGATAAGAGGAACTAAACGTAACGTACTTCAGTCTATAGCGAGGATTTTTGATCCATTGGGGATGCTTGGCCCAGCTGTAATAAAGCTCAAGATCTTATTTCAAGCCATATGGAGGAATAAACTTGGCTGGGATGAGGTTTTGCCAGCGGATTTAATGGCTGAATGGGAAGCTTGTGCCAGAAGTCTACTCCAGCAAGAAGATGTCGTTATTCCAAGGTCAGCATTGACGTTTAGTGCTGCAAGTGTGGTGGATATCCACATATTCGCCGATGCCAGCCTGAAAGCATATGGTACTGTGGCATATATCAAGAGCACTTATCCAACAGGTGACAGCAACATCTCATTCCTGTGTGCAAAAAGCAGGGTGGCTCCACTTAAGGAGGATGGAACAAAGGAACTCACTCTGCCTAAGTTGGAATTAACGGCAGCATTGATTGCAGCTCGACTACGTTCTTACTTGAGTCAATCTCTAAAGGTTTATGTACGCAAATACCATATATGGACAGATTCGAAGATTTCCCTCAACTGGATTCAAGGAGAAGCGGATCGATGGAAGCCATATGTCCATAGAGCCGGGTTTCTGAAATACGCCGCCACACTTTAGCCGTAGACTGGAAGCACTGTTCCGGTATAGAGAATCCTGCCGACCTTCTCACAAGGGGTATAACATCGGACAATCTTCGAACTTCTTCGCTATGGGCTAAAGGGCCAGCCTGGCTCGAATCTGGTGAGAACCCAAGTCCTGATGACATCAAAACAGTTTTGTACAATGCAGATCAGTTGGCCTTACTTACCAATACATCCATTTCTGTGACTGAAATACTCGATCCTGTTATTTGCTATAAAAACTTCAGCACTTGGAAGCGATTGCTAAGAGTAACAGCCTACATATTGCGCTTCTGGAGATCTTGTCGTAAAACGAATGTAAAGCCATCCTCTCTTGTTTTGACTGCTGAGGAGCTTGATCTCGCCGAATCCTATTGGCTTAGGTATATTCAATTTAAATTTTATTCTAACGAAATTTGTTCCTTGCAGAATAAAAGACCGATACCCAAGGGGTCCACCATTGCACAATTGTGTCCTTTTCTAGACTCCGATAGTATTATGAGGCTAGGTGGTCGCCTTCAGTGTTTAGAGGAATCTTTGGATCTCAAACATCCCATAATATTACCGAAAAATTCCTATATCACTGAACTCATAGCAAAGGACTACCACGAACGAACTAACTATACATGGTGGAGTCAACATGGTCTTATCAGAGATGAGCTCGCGATTTTGGGTTCCCAAAGGACGCCAATTAATTAAACGATTACTGTTTGCGTGTCCTGGTTACCGAAGATTATGGGGAAAGCCAGCCTCACAGCCCTTTGGACCACTTCCCACTGAGAGGTTAACACTTTTAAGACCTTTCGATAACGTTGGCGTCGACTTCGCTGGTCCCCTCTATTGTTTCGACAACTCGTCAGGAGAGTTGACTAAAACTTATTTAATGGTTTTCACGTGCGCCGCTATTCGTTCAGTGCACTTAGAAATGGTGAGAAGCTTAACAACAGAGAGTTGCCTGATGGGATTAAGGCGTTTCATGGCTCGAAGGGGTACCTCTTTGGTTATCTATTCCGATAACGCCCGAACCTTTCGTAGAGCGGCATTGGAGTTAGGCGCTGTTAATCAACTCTTTGAAGATGAGCAAGTTCAAGGGTTGCTCTCAAATAAGCGCATCAAGTGGAAGTTCATAGTGGAACGGGCTCCATGGTGGGGGGGCTTCTGGGAGCGCCTCATACGTACAGTCAAAAACGTCCTCAAGATGGTTATAGGAAAGGCAAAGTTGTCGTTTGAGCAACTTAGAACCATAGTCGTTGAAGCTGAGGGCATAGTTAATGCTCGCCCACTTACATATATGAGTAGCAGTCCATTAGATTTAACACCAATTACTCCATCTCATTTTTTGATGAGTTACTGTGGACCATCTGTCCGTGAAGTGGAATCGGACTCACCGCAGATACAACTGCTGTGGAAGCAACGAATGAAGTATATTGGTATGCTGGAGAGGCGGTGGCGTACTGAGTATCTTCAGTTACTACGATCGTTCCACCACAATAAAAGCAGTTCTTCGATACAACTAAAGAAAAATGATGTAGTTCTCGTTTTCGATCCCGCAAAGCCAAGGATAAACTGGAGAATGGCTATCATTGAAAACACTTTCACCGGTCGTGATGGAAAAATAAGAGCGTGCGAGATACGCTATGCAGATCAGACTCGAACCCGGAGACCTGTCCAACTCTTTTATCCGTTAGAGCTTCCTTCTTCTTCGCCGGCCGGAGGATGTTAAAAATTATATAACAATCACATACATACTAAAAACTTTGCAAATAATGTATGCTATCTCCTTTCATTTTCTCTCTGTATTCTTAGTTTTTATACTTGATGTAATTTACTTTAACTTTATAAAGTCAGTCACAAATCAAAGCTTGTAGAACAAGTACCTTCTTAATAAATACCTGAATTGTAATCGTGTCTTGGTCTTTCTCATTTAACGTTCCGCCGGGTTTTCTTAGACACACATTTTTTTCCACAAAAGATCATAGACTAATAGGTCTTAGATCTTTAGGGTTGACATGCGAGCATTTGCCCGCCTTGGGAATGAATACTACCTTTACCTCTCTCCATCACTGAGGTATATATGCCAGATCTAGACAACTTTTGAACGTCATCTCAATGATGGGCAGAGTTATATCGATGGTATGTTGTAGCTCAGCTGGTATGATTTGATCTGGACCTGGAGATTTATAAGGTTTAAAGCTATTCAGAGCCCATGTCCATTTTTCTTTTGTGACAAGACCTTGAGGAAATGTTAAGTTAATACCCGATCCAGGACGGTTTATTGTATTAACTGGGAAGTGGGTATCTAATAGCAGGTTTAGCGTTTCTTCGCAAGAGTTAGTCCATGTACCATCTGAGTTTTTGAGACAACTAGGCATGGTTGGATTTGTCGAGAGAATCTTCCTTAGCCGCGATGCCTCCGAGGACTCTTCTATTGAGCTACAGAAGGATCTCCATGAGGATCTTTTGGCTATTCTCAATTCTTGTTTATACTTTTTGAGGGATTCCTTATAGGAATCCTAATCTTGGAGGTGTCTAGACTTTTTTGCACGGTTAAAAAGCCTTCTACAACCTTTCCTGAGTGTTTCTAGTTCAGCAGCCCACCAATGTGGTTTCCTTTTTCCCCGCACTGTAGTGATGGGACAGGCAGTTTCCATAGCTTTATTGAGGGCTGCTGTAAGCTCATCAACTTTTTTATCGAGTTCAAGAGCGCATGAGGGAGGATCATTAGTTCTGGTTTAATCAGACTTTTCAGAGTTGTCCTATATTTTGGTCAATCTGTTTTCCTATAATTCCGGAAATGGATCGGTTTTGGGGACTCTTCAATAAGAGTGAATTGGATGTACCTATGATCGGAGAACGAGTGCTCCTTTGATACTTTCCAATTCAGTACTTTATTTGAGAGATGTAACGAGACAAGAGTGATATCTAAAACTTCTTGTCGATTTTTAGTAACAAAGGTTGGTTCATTACCAACGTTACTTACTACCAGATTAGTTGTTAAAATGTAATCAAAAAGAGACTCACCTCTGTCATTGATATCGGTACTACCCACGTAGTATGGTGCGCATTGGCGTCACAACCGATAATTATGTTGGTTTTGAGTCTTGTTGATTCAGTGACCGTCTTCTCCAGAGTGGTACCAGGCAGTGGGCCCTGGTGGTCATGGCCCAAATACGCTGATATCAGCCAGTAGGTATGGTTGTCTATTACCATTACTGGGAATGAGAACTTTTATCCCGAACAGGGTTAAAAGCATCAAACCCAAAGAGAACGCATGGTTTGACGTGAGCTGTAAAGAGGTTATCAGGGTTAAAGAGGTAAATTTCCGTTGTTACAAAGCCAACCCAACTGAGGAAAACCGGAATAAGTTTAAACAAGCCAGGAAGGCCTGCAATGCCCATATTCGAAGGACCAAGTTTTTGCATGAGCAAAAATTAAGGCAAAAAATACTGCAATGTCCCAAAGGCAGTAAGAATTTTTGGTCATTTGTAAAAAATATGAAGAATTCTTCTTCTTCCTCGGTCCCTACGCTTATTGACAATGACACTCCAGTTGTTAGCTCTCTCGCGAAAGCTAACCTTTTTGCTAGGCAGTTCGCCTCCAACTCTTCGCTGCCACATAGTGCCATGACTCCTCCAGTTCTTGAGCGCGTCAATGATTCCATGGGACAAATCTTCTTTCGCACTCGTGCTGTGGCAAGAGTCCTAAAAGATCTCAACATACACAAATCCGCTGGCCCGGATGGTATCCCCGCTATTGTTCTGAAGAGGTGTTCTTCATCGCTGGCAAAACCCTTGCGTAAGCTTTTCCATCTATCCTTTTCTTCTGGGCTCGTTCCGAGTAGTTGGAAAACAGCATTTGTCCAGCCAATACCCAAAAAAGGCGAATCCTCCTCTCCCTCCAATTATCGTCCGATTGCACTTACTTCCCTTCTCTCTAAGGTCATGGAAACGCTGATAAATTATCAGCTTAAGAAATATCTCGAAGACCGAAAGCTTCTTAATGACCGGCAGTACGGCTTTCGCAGCAACAGGTCCACTGGTGATCTGATGGTTTATCTCACCGAACAGTGGAACAAATCTATACATCGTTTTGGAGAAAGTAAGATTGTTGCACTTGATATTTCAAAGGCATTTGATAGAGTCTGGCATCTTGCTCTCTTATCGAAAATGCGTGCATTCGGTATTGATGAGTCCCTCCTTCGTTGGATTAGAAACTTTCTCTCGAACCGTTCTATACAAGTTGTATTGGACGGGTTTAAGTCTGAAACCCACAATATAAATGCTGGTGTGCCCCAGGGCTCCGTTTTGTCTCCGACCCTCTTTCTCATTTTCATAAATGATCTCTTGTCTGTAACTTCTAATCCAATTCATTGTTTCGCTGACGATAGTACCCTTAGCTTTTCTTATTCGTTCCCAGACTCACATCCCTCCTCTTCGGATGTGGAACTGCAACGGCTAAATATGATAAGCTCATTAAACTCTGACTTAAACAGCATTGTACAATGGGGAATAAGAAACCGAGTAGAGTTTAATGCTTCGAAAACTCAATGCTGTCTTGTATCGTTGAAGCGAGATATACCCCCCTTGCCACTGTCAATGAGTGGCACTTGCATCAACGAAACCGAACATCTCGAGATTCTCGGTATGTGCATCACCGACCACCTCTTGTGGAACGAACACATACGCGATGTCGCCAAAAATGCCGCAAGCTGTTTAGGTTTTTTAAGAAGATGCAAGAAATTTTTTTCCCCCTCTGATCTGGCTACCATCTACAAAACTTACATACGTCCAAAGCTTGAGTACAACTCCCACGTTTGGGCTGGTGCTCAGTAACGTACTTAAATCTTTTCCAGAGAAGAGCATTTAAGATGATTGGTGACCATACCATCGTTGAGACATTTACGTCACTTGAACATCGACGTAATGTCTCTTGCCTCACCCTCTTTTACCGTTACTTCAACGGTTTATGCTCTAGTGAAATAGCCAGTTGCATTCCTCCCCTTAAGATATTTAACCGTAATACCCGCGCCTCTAGGAATGCCCATCAGTTTACCCTCGAGCCCAACTTCGGACGTACAGTCATGTTCAGGGAATCATTCTTCAGCCGTACTACGCGAATGTGGAATTCCCTTCCATACTCTGTGTTCCCCAGTCGTTGCAATGTACAAGAATTCAAGACCAATGTTAACCGACACCTCATCCTAAACCCTCTCCATCTATCCTAATTTTCCTAACGCCCGCACTGTGCTTTGGCATAAAAAGGGAATAAAACCCCTTGAGTGCGTGCTTATTATAAAAAAAAATACTGGCTGTGGTGACGTCTTTATCACTGAAATTAGGGAGTAAAAATCAATTTAGACTACCTACGTTTTACTAGTATACAGGACCTTGGGTTACCTTTTCCCGTTACATATAAGACGCAGTAGCCAGGAGTTCTCAATCCTCGAACCAGGGATCTCACAATCCAGGGCTCTTGGATGAGAACGACATCTTCCCCAGTTTTTGACAGGCGGAGAAGAAGGGAGGCCGAAGCCTTAATAGAGTGTTGGAGATTAATCTGTACTATTGGCTACAACTAGGCAGATCAACCTCCACCACTGTTAAATCCAGTTCATCCAGATCGGACGAAGAGGAACCTAGCAGTTCATCTTCATCCTCACTGGGGAGAACTTTGTTGGATGAGTCATCAGTCTCCATTAGGGATAAACTTTTGACGGTTTCGGAAGAAGACTGTGCCGCGACAGAAGAGGGCCCTGGTACAACATCATCCCCATCCAAGGATGGGAAAGTGATGATAGCACTGGGACCCCCCACGTCTGGCGACACAGCTTCTGAGTGTAGGGAAGAAGATTGTGCCGCGACAGAAGAGGACCCAGGTACACCATCGTCCACATCCATGGACTTACTTAAGTCTTTTAAAAAATATGCCTATTGGATGGTATCTTTTCAAAAAAAGCTCTAAGATTGATCGGTAATAGAGACATCACTTCGCCATTCAAATAGTTAGATCACAGTCGTAACGTTTCATATCTCTCTCTGTTCTATCGTTACTTCTAAGGTAGGTGCTCTAGACTCTAGAGAAATAGCCAGTTGAATTCCTCCCCGTAATGCTCGCGCTTCTAGGAATGCCCATCAGTTTACCCTCGAGCCCAACTTCGGACATTTTGACAGCAAGTTTTCCTATCTTATTATAACTGATCAGTGTCCAAGACTTGCTTTGCTAGTACGGAAGAATTCTGAGTTGAGAGCAAGCCCTTGACCATGGACTCACCATGAAAGTACGCGTGAACTCCACCAGATGGGAAACTCGACTAAATTTATAATATAATAATTTTGGTTATCACCAAGTGTGAATTATTATGACTTAAAAACTAATTTAAAAGATAAATAATTCATCAAACAATTCCTGCTGATGCTGACACTGCTTATTGGATGGTGCATTCCGGATCAGTGGATGTGGTACATAGTATACATTTTCGGTACACCCCGAGCTAGTCGATTAGGTATAAACTTGAATGTTTTTGTAGGTAACTTGTACAAGTTTCATTAAGACAAGCGATACTCTGGAACTTTGACAACCGATTTTGGTTTACATTTTTGTTTACCTACATTGATTCCTGTCACAATATAAATTACAAGATCAGTATATGGATTAAGCTAAGACTTCTAAAACACCTATCTCTTTGATCGTGAGCTTCTCATGCTTTGCTGCTTCCTGAGTCGGTGGTTGTCTGTGGCTAAGGACTGTAAGGACTTATTACCATTGGTAGCTATTGTCGTCCCTTTCAATATCTTTCATTCTGAAAGCTGACATTATTAAATTTTAATTCCCCCTAAAAAGCAATGTTTCTTTCATTTTCAGTTATCTGCATTCAAATTTTCCATCTCAACTACTTTTCCCACATTTTCACTTCACCATAAAAAAAAAACTAAAGCGAAAAAAAGAAGAAGTAAAAACTGCAAATGCATTAACGAAAAATCCTTTTTATTTATTTTCCTTTCAGATTTTTACACAAAAGTCACATCAGCGAGCTATTATGAGACGAAGACAACAAAATTCACTTGCCACGCGGAGGACGGTGAAAGAACGCGCTTCTACAAAGGACGAAGTACGAAGGACGACCGGGTAAGGAACAAAGTAGTGGTGTGGTATTGGTTGATGTGCGGCATTGCTATATTGGTTTGGTATACCAGTAATACTCTTTATCGAAAGATTTACATACGAAGCACCACAAAATGTTGGATGAGAGGATGTGGATTTTGGATAATCGAATTGCGTTCGTCCGGAATCCTTTTGTGTTTCGTTATAAGGAATCCCTTATGATGATGATAGCAGCGATGATGGTGAAAAACGGATAAAAGGCTAAAGCCAAACGAAGAGAAAAATTACGTTCACTCCGTTTATTTTTCTCGATGAACCGTTCGGGTCGGGTTTTTTTTCCTTTCTTCTCTGTAGTCTCCGGTTGTTGTTCTTTCTTTTTTTTCATTTGACTTCTTTATCTTTTTCGGGGGAATATAAAGAATTCAAGCGTTATGTTGGTATTGGTAGGTTGACAACGTCGTCGTTTCTACCGAGCTCGTCGTTACTTCGTCTTTTCAAACCACGCATCGCTTACCGCTATCGTCGTTGTACGAATTTCAATATCCATTCTGAGTTTTTTCTTCCTTTCCTTCGTCCCTTTGTGTGGCTTCCCAAGGCATGCTTTATTGCTGAGCTCGTTCGATGCAAGAACCCCACACACATGCTTCCCCCATGAGGCACGATGGTGTTGTTTTTAATGGCTTGAAGAACAAACATTATGTCTGCTATAACTTCATTTTTCTAATATTCGAGGATGGAGCAGTGAGCAGTGAGCAACCCCAACTGCCTTCTATCAAGGATGCTCCTAATCTTTCTTACTGAGAAAAGCGATTAAGTGTTTGTGGTAGATATGTTATGACTGTCAAAAGTTGTATATTTCTTGGAAAGTGTTAATCGGATTCGGGAATGTTGTTCTTCAGTTTTTAAATTGAATGTAAGAGGTCTTAAGAGGCTCATGCACAAACTCAATAATGAGCAGGGTTTTGAGAAGTGCGTAGAGAGCCAAATGACGTGCTCAGAAATCGTAGAATAGTTCAACTCTCACAATTTTACTCTGTGAGCTGGAGAAGTCCAGCACAGGGAAGGTAGGACGATTGCGCTTCCTTACAAATATCCTTAGGGGGTGTTACAGTCTTTGCGGTCATCCATCCCCAACTTTGAAGATTCTATCCAATTTCGCACTTCTGACTTCCTTCACCTCAAGGCTAACACGATTATTTGTTTAATTGCCGAAAATTCAGTGTCCTTTTGAAAAGGGCTCTCTGATAACCCTGTGGAGATTTTTGAATCCCGGTCCAATTAAAAGTTATATTTACTAATGAGCTTGACGAGCTTCAGAGATTCCATACCCTATCCCCGAATTATGGTAGCAAGTTGACCATAGCCGTATTTAGGGGGAGGGTTACGGGGTTTAACCCTCCCCGAAATAATTTTGTAAAGTAAAATTAAATAAATATTGATTAATAACTTAATGATTTTTTTTGTCTTGCTGGCACTGAATTTATAACTTTTCCATTTAAGTTTAAAGGCATTTTTCTATTTTCTTTCAGAAACCTTTGTATATTTATTTATTTTAGTACAATAAAGATATCATTTACTACTCTCGCCATCTAGTTATCTACAAGCAGAGATAACCATATTTCTTTAACATAAGTCGTTACATGACCAAAAATTAAGGCAAAAATACGGCAATGTCCCAAAGGCAGTGAGAATTTTTGATCTTTTTCAAAAAATATGAAGAATTTTTCTTCTTCCTCGGTCCCTACGCTCGTTGACAATGACACTCCAGTTGTTAGCTCTCTCGCAAAAGCAGCTAGAGAGTGTCATGATTCCCCCAGTTCTTAAGAGCGTCAATGATTCCAATGGACAAATCTTCTTCCGCACTCGTGCTGTGGCGAGAGTCCTAAAAGATCTCAACATACATTAATCTGCTGGTCCCGATGGTATCCCTGCCATTATTCTGAAGAGGTGTTCTTCCACGCATCCATCCATTCCATCCATCCTTCTAATGTCCACTGGTGATCTGATGGTTTATCTCACCGAACAGTGGAACAAATCTTTACATCGTTTTGGAGAAAGTATGACTGTTGCACTTGATATTTCAAAAACTTTTGATAAATTCTGGCATCTTGCTCTTTTATCGAAATGCGTGCTTTCGGTATAGATGAATCTCTTCTTCGTTGGATTAAAAACTTTCTTTCGTATCGTTCACTAAAAGTTGTATTGGACGGATTCAAGTCTGAAAACCACAATATAAATGCTCGTGTGCCCCAGTGCTCCGTTCTGTCTCCGACCCTCTTTCTCATTTTCATTAATGTTCTCTTGTGTCTGTAACTTCTAATCCAATCAATTGTTTCGCTGACGATAGTAGGGGAGAGTGGGTATGTTTGGGACACAGGAGGAATGGGACTTTGGCATTTTCTCAATTCCTACAGTTTTTTTTCTCTTTCCTTGTATGACAGATTCTGTCTTCAGTCTGTCCCCATCCCTCAACAAAACAAGTTGTATCTAGGAAAAAAATTACGGAGTGGAGATTAAAAAAACGTAATTTGTGCATACAAAGTAAAACATCTGTGTAAACTTTGAGTGAATTTTTTTTTTAATGTGTGAACTTACTGCGCAAAAGAGTGTAATAATTAGGTAGCAACACCATTTTTGAAGTGAATTCATCATTGTTTTGTTTAATTATTGCCACACGAAAAGTGATATTATAAATTATTTATTCAAAGTGCCACGCAGGATGATTGGGACATCACTATTCCACCCTATAGTTGTCCCAATCCTATTGATCGCAGGAGGAATGGGACAAACCCAATCCTCCTCCTCGCAGGAGGAATGGGACAAAGTGAGTTGGTTCATGAAATGATTTTTTGCTTTTCTTCTGTCGGAGTTTCGCCTTCTTTTTAACTGAAAATAGGTTGCCAAAATGTTATTTTATCTTTAGAAATTAATTTTGCTCAGATACGATCTGTAAGATCTCGGCAAATGTAATGTATTCGAAAAGTGTCCCATTCCACCCCATAGTTGTCCCAATCCTCCTGCTCGTAGGAAGAATGGGACAAAGTGAGTTGGTTCATGAAATTAATTTTTTGCTTTTCTTCTGTCGGAGTTTCGCCTTCTTTTTAACTGAAAATAGGTTGCCAAAATGCTATTTTATCTTTAGAAATCAATTTTGCTCAGATACGATCTATAAGATCTCGGCAAATTTAATGTATTCGAAAAGTGTCCCAAATATACCCACTCTCCCCTACCCTTAGCTTTTCTTATTCATTTCCAGACTCACATCCTTCCTCTTCGGATGTGGAACTACAACGGAAAAATATGATAAGCTCATGAAACACTGACTTCAACAGCATTGTACAATGCTGAATACAAAATCGCGTAGAGTTCGTTTGCTTCGAAAACTCGATGCTATCTTGTATCGTTAAAGCGAGATATACCTCCCCTGCCACTGTCCATGAGTGGCACTTGCATCAATGAGACCGAACATCTCAAGATTCTCCGGCGAGCTCATATGCGATGTCGCTAAAAATCCCGCAAGATGTTTGGGTTTCTAAAGACAGTGCAAGAAATTTTTCTCCCCGTCTGATCTGGCCATTATCTATAAAACATATATTCATCCAAAGCTTGAGTGCAACTCTCATCTCTGGGATGGTGCTCCAACTACATACTTAAGCCTCTTGGACTGATAAGATAAGACTGATTGGTGACAGAGACATAACCAACTCATTCACCTTGTTAAATAACCATCGATCGCTCGTAACGTTTCGTGTCTCTGTCGTTTCTATCGTTACTTTTTCGGTAAGTGCTCAAGTCAAATAGCCAGTTGCATTCCTCCCGTTAAACAATTCGCCCGTAATACTCGCGCTTCTAGGAATGCCAACCAGTAGTCCAATTTCGGACGTACTCTCAAGTATAAAGATTCGTTCTTTAGCCGTACTTCAAGAATGTGGAACTCCCTTCCACACTCTGACTTTCCAATTCAATGCAATGTTCAGGTATTTAAAGCCAAAGTATACACCGGCACCTCCTTTCCAACCTCTTTCCATTATTAAAGGGTAATAGATACACTCAAGAAGTATTTTTAAACTTTCCATAAAACATTGTTTCGTGAACAAATGAATTGGCTTGTGCGAATTGAAAAAATGTGATAAATTTGATAAATATGTTTCCTTTTTTATTAAAAAATTTGAAAAAATTATCATTTATCTTAACCCCCCCTGAAACGAAATCCTAGCTACGGCTATGAAGTTGACAAGCCCCCATATTTGAGATAAGGCCAATGTTGCTTTGAAGGACCTCTCCTTTGAATTAACCATGAAAGACTATAAGTGCAGTGCCGAAGTTGTTGTGTATCTGTCTCTGGAACAAGCTTAACGGTTCGACATTCGAAAATTTTCTGAACAAGAAAAACTACTTAGTAATCTTTCGTATGTTGTTGGCGTGTATGTCTTTGGCTAGGCTTTTTTGGCTTTCATTTTACGAGTACGAGTGTATTGACAGGGCAAAACTTGAATTGATGTTATCGTATGTTTATGCGGCAAGAAGAGTTGCACACATAAGGGTTAAAAATGTTCTCCTATGGGGATTGTGAGTGTAGAGTAGATGCATCGCAACAGGGTGAAAACGGGAAATTCTACTTTCGGCAAAGAGGCATTAGGTGACTAATGGAGTTTTAGTGTTGCACATGCTGTGTTGTGTGGCAATGTAAATGGAGTTAATGCAAGAGTGTTATATTCAATTGCAATGTAAATCGATTTGTGTATGTGATGTGATTGAAAATGGAAATAGTTTTAGATGTTTTTTCTCTTATTTTTGATTGCAACATGATAGAACGTCATGTAAACAAAATATGGTTTTTAAGGGATTTATTGGCAGTGTAGGAAGCACAGTTTTGGTTGAATTTTAATTTTAGTTTGCAGAGAAAGTAATAGTTATGGTGAATATAGTGGAAGTGAAGAGGTGTTGCACATTGATTGGGTGTTGTTGGGTCATTCTATGATCTGATCAGGCTGTTTGTTAACGACTTTTAGTGTTCAAAAGTACCAGATGGCCGTGGAGACGATGTTTAGGAGTAATTGGGCAGCAGGATCTCTTTTTTTGAGGATAGGCGGCACAATATGCTGATGTTAAATTTTTCGGAAATGCAATCTCCTGATCGAATATCCTATTTAGATCGGCAGCTAAGGTGCTACTCCCAGAATTTTTTTTGGAATTTAGGTCTAGTATGGCTTTATTTGCTTCGTGCCGGATTACACGAGCGCAAAAAAGAATTAATTCACGAAGGAGAGCGGATGATTTTTAGAAAGAAGGAAAGGAATGGAAAAAAATGCCATCCCTTTCCTTCTTTCTAAAAATCATCCGCTCTCTTTCGTGAATTAATTCTTTTTTGCGCTCGTGTAATCCGGCACTTCGACAACATCGAGTGGAAAGTACTGGTGGTTTGCGTCCCCTAAGTCTCAATATTCTATGTGAAAAGGGAAACTTTATCATCGCCACTGTATAAGTATAAGAAATTCCACATTCGAGTAGTTTGGACGAAATACCAATCTCTGTTCTTAACAGTACGACCGAAATACGAAATAAAGAACCGTTCTCTATACTCGAGAGTACGTCTGAAGTTCGTTCGAGAGTAAACTGAGAGGTATTCCTGGAAGCACAGGTATAACCACGGTTGCCGTTTTGGTAGAATTCTACCAAATTTGGTAGATTTGAATTGCTCTGGTAGGTTGGTAGATTCATGTTTAATTTGGTAGATTTTAATCCTTTCGAATGCAAATGTTTATGAAAATATTAACAAACCTGTCCTAAATTTACTTTTCAAATTAGATTATTTTAAACAATCAAATGTAAACGTGACTAACGTTAAGTGACGACTAGGAGCATACAAATTTATTAAAGACAGGAGAAAAGAACAATTAATACGGAAAGACAAAATATCACTGATAGACATTACTGCATACATTTTCCTACGGCTTTCAAGGGATTGGAGACCAATAAGTTGGCATCTTGTTTTATAAGATGTCAAATCAATGTTCCAGCCGAGTTTCCAAACAACGAATCTGGTGAACATTTTCTGTACATTTTCAATTCTTTTAGAATGAATGAATGAATGAAAGATAGATCTAACATAAGCATTGTACAGTGACCTTAGAGTATAGGGATCAGTGAAATTAGAAGAATTACCTAGCATTGAGTTAGATTTCGCGACGATGCGATGTATTCTGTATGTCTCCTAAAATTCATCTTTGGGTCGAATAGGATCCCTAGATCCTTCTTTTCAAAAACCCTTTCTAAAGTCTTGACACCTATTTTGTATTCAAACAAAATCGGGTTGGAATTACGACTGAAGGTAAGACACTGACATTTGGCAACATTCAGACTTAAATAATTTATTGTTTACCAACTAACCAAATGATCTAGGTATATCTGTTTGGAGAAGACAACAATCCAGATAAGACTTGACACATTTATAAATCTTCAAAATAATAGGCATATCATTAATGAAAATTAAAAATAACAGCGGGCCAAGATGGCTACCTTGCGGTACACTTGAAGAAACTGAAATTGAAACAGAGTTAAAATTATCTATTCGCACTTTTTGTGAACGATTTGTTAGGAGGTAACCCAAAGTAATAAGCTAGAGTGAAAGCCTACGTTTTTAGTTTAAAAAGAATAATCGAGTGATTAACTCTATCGAATTGCTCAAGCTTATTAAGGACAAAGTTAGAAAATAAAGCAAGATTAGTTGAAGTAGATCTACCTGCAACAAAACCATGTTGGTGAGGTGAAATGATTTCCTTCAACAGATATGACAATTTGTCGTATACAATTTTTTCTAATAGTTTGATATTTCCTGTTTTGAACCTGACTTGTGAATCGGTGTTATAAAAGATTCTTGGCAAGCTGTCTGACATTTGTGTGAGTGTATATGATTTGAACACAAGTTGTCATCTCAACATTTTTTCAACTAAACTCAATCTGAAATACTCAGACTCAATTCCATTGACGATATACCTGGTTCAAGAATTCAACCCTAATCCAACTCGAGCTCTCGATTTTTTTTTTTTCGAAATTCATTTTTTTATTCATTGAAACTTAACTCTACTTACATGCTAGACAAAAATGTGAAACTAGCCTTATTAATTCTACTTATATATAACTTACTGGCCCTAATCGGGCTCTCTAAGTAATTCATGGATCTTAAAATTAATGCCTTTCGGCCTACGAACTATGTTTGTTTTTGTGTTTTTCAATATATATATATATTTTTTTTTTATTAGAAAATTTTAAAAACTAATGCCATTGTCTTTTTTTGTGTTTTTACCTACATACTAAAGTCCTTAAAATAAAACTTAAAATTACCTATTCTACCTACAAACTACTTAAAACTAGAACAAACACAGCGGCAAAAACTATGTCCTTCTGTTTCCAACGAGGATTTTTATAACTGTCTGTTTATGTGCTTGCATTTTGTATTTTAGGATTTTTTTCTTGTCTTTGGTTTGTTTGTTTGTTTTTTTTGTTTTTTTTTATAGATATTATAGTGCCACCGTACCTATTCTACTTAAACCTATAACCTAAGAATAAAACAAGTATGTAAGCCGGCCAAGGCAAAAATACCCCACCCCGGATTACCCATTATCAGATGCAGTTTGTAGCCACCAAAACTGGTTCTCCTGCTTCACCCTATCGATTCGGTCCCGTTCGGACACAGCCCTACTGAACCGAAGGAGCTCTGCTCCGTGCTGTGCGAGGACCTCGCGATGGTAAAGGAGCCGCCGATCGACGGTTCTCCGCCTGACGTGGAGCTCTCGATTCTGCTTGTAAACGTGGTATGTCTTGTCTTGTCTTGAATACACATAGTAAAAAGTCAATCTTATCTTTTCCCAACGTGTATGTAGTATTATCTACATATACTTCAAAAGTACAAGAAAAGGATTGGAAATTATATTTTATCTAAAATAAATGTGATGTTTTATAAAATTGAACTTTGGTAGATTTTTCTTTCAATTGGAAAATTTTGTGGTAGAATTTTTTTTCGGAGAACGGCAACCGTGGGTATAACTGGTGCATTGTTTAAGGGGTTGAATGCAACTGGCTATTTCGCACTTACCATAGAAGTGCCGATAATACAGAGAGAGACACGAACCGTAACGACCGACGGTGGTCTAACGAAGTTAAGGAGTCAGTGATGTCTCTATTACCGATCAATCTTAGCGCTTTTTTTTTAAAGATATCATCCAAAAGGCTTATTTTTTAAAAGGCTTAAGAGTATGTAGCTGGAGCCCCAGCCCAGCGATGGGAGCTGTATTCAAACCTTGGACGGATTAAAGTCTTATAGATACTAGCCAGTTTAGGAGTTGAGAAAAATTGCTTGCACCGTCATTCTTGGCGACATAGCATGTGTCATCGGTCCACAAGTGTTGGTCGAAATAATCGGTCCCATTGATGCAAGGGCCACTCATGGACAGTGGAAAGAGGGGTATATCTCAAGGAAACAAGACCGCATTGAGTTTTTGAAGCATTTAACTCTACGCGGTTTCTTATTCCATATTGTAATTGTACAATGCTGTTTAAGTCAGAGTTTAATGAGCTAATCATCTTTTGTCGTTGCAGTTCCACATAGGAAAAGAATGGATATGAGTCTGGAAACAAATAAGAAAAGCTAAATATAATATCATCGGTGAATCAGATTATTGGATTAGGAGTTACAGACAAGAGATCATTAATAAAAATCAGAAAGAAGATCGGACACAAAGCTGAGCCCTGGAGCACACCAGCAATTATTTTGTGGGTTTCAGACTTGAATCTGTCCAATACAACTAGCATCCAACGGTTTGAAAGACCAGTACGGACCAGCGGATTAGTGTACGTTGAGATCTTTAGGACTCTTGCCACAGCACGAGTGCGAAAGAAGATCTGTCCCATGGAATCATTGACGTGCTTAAGAACAGGCGGAGTCAAGACACTCTCTGGCAGCGATGAGTTTGAGGCGAACTGCGTAGCAAAAAAGTTAGAATTCGAGATCTAACAACTGCTGGAGTGTGATTATCAACGAGCGTAGGGACCGAGAAAGAAAAAGAATTCTTCATATTTTTTTACAAATGACCAACAATTCTTACTGCCTTTGGGACATGGCAGTATTTTTTGCCTTAAATTTTGGTCAAGTAAAAATTTGGTTCGACGAATATGGTCATTGCAGGCCTTCCTGGCTTGATTAAACTTTTTCCGGTTTTCCTCAGTTGGGTTGGCTCTAAAACACCGGAACTTTACTTCTTTTTCCCTGATAACCTCTTTACAGCTTGATTCCGACCATGACTTTTCTTTGGGTTTGATGCCTCCATTCGGGATAAGGGTTTTCATTCCCAAAACAATCATATTCGTAATCATATCTGCGCTGGAGTCTACTTCACTATCGAGGAAGCATAGTGACCAGTTAAAGATCCACAAGAAGTTATTGAGACCGTCCCAGCTGGCTTTCTTATATTGCCATACGGTTCTGATTGGAGCTTCCTCTTTAACAGGAGAAATTTGCAGATATGACAGTATGGTCGGATCTGCCTAGAAGAGTTAATACATTGAAAGTGTATTTATCAGGGTCAGACGTAAGGAAGAAGTCAAAAGTATTTTCCGCTTGGCCATTAATATCCGATATTCAAGTAGGATCAGTGACAAGCTGATGAGTAAGGTGGTCAAACTCAGTAAAGATCTCGGCACACATTCCTTCGGGTGATGTCGGGTCCGAATGGAGAAGCCTTTAAAATTGTGTAGAGTGAAGTCGCCCGTAAAAACCATTGTCAGGGATACAATTCGCGAGAAGTTCAAGCTCTGTCCAAATTTGGGCATTGATAAAGAAAACATGTTCATGTTCTTATTTACGGAGATTAAACCACATAAAATTGAAAAAAGGATTGGAGCAGTGCTCATATTGTGGTAAGAATTGATGAACAACATCATTACTAATGACAACGGCGCGACTATAGTGGAAGAAGAATAATGTCACTTAGCTAAACCCATGAATTAGAAATTCAGTAGGGACCAAATGCTCACAGTACACAGAATACAAGGTATTATATTGCGCATCTGTCAGAAACCAAAATGACAGAATTGAGAAAAGGCACAAAAAGAAATGCTAAAAATTTCAGATCCAATGTCAAATTCGTCAAGGGAAAAAAAAATTGCTGATATTTTTAGTAAATGAGACAGACACAGACAGAAATCTAAATTTTTGTTCTTTTCTTTTTAATTTTCTTTTATTATGACATTTTGGATCTGAAATTTGACATAATATGCGCGAACTTGAGAAGAAGAAAATCGGGAATATAATACCTTGTATTCTGTGTACTGTGGGAATCTTGCCTTTCTTTTTCTAATCTCTGACTTCGACCGTCAGCAGCCAAAAGTGGTGTGAATGAAAATTAATATTAAGTGAATAGTCTTAAATGAATATATTGTAAATTTAAATTTTGGGACAATTTGGGACATTACGCCAAAGCAAAACTTTCGTTTTGAGGTCTTATTTTTACGGTAAAAATATTTTGAAGATCGAGCTAATGCACATTTTCGTTTTGCATTCTCCAAGCAAAATGTACTATAGTCCATGTGGTTACCCTGCAAACTAATAAATCAAGTAAAATATTAAGTTAATAAAGTTAACGCATTTAAATCTAAGTGTATTTTGACCTCAATAAAAATATTAAATATATGCACGTTTGTAAGTAATTCAATTATTATTATCGTAATAATCCAAGCCCATTGCCAACAATTCTTCTCTGTATTTTTCAGACTCTTCTTTGAAAAGCTGTTTAATTTGCCTTCGACGGATCTGCAATAGGTTTTAAAACATGATAAAAAAAAGGAAATATAATAAATCTTGTACCATTTTTAGCATGTTTGTTGCAATAACCATTTCAGCACTGAGCGGAACCAGCACCCTTGCTAGTGCCTTAGGCATATTCTTTTTGTCATGGGTAAGACCGACAAGGCTTTTCTGACTTTAATTAAGGTATGTACAAGTACATATGTACCATTATTGTACATTTAAGGAACTAAATTTCAAACATCTTACAGGTGACTTTCAACATCCCAAGCGGTTACTTGCGGCCTATTCATTCCTTGGTCATTTCCACTCATTTTTTTTAAAGTTTTGTGAAAATTAAATCTAAGTTTGTAAATAATATGTTTGTAAATAAATTATAAAGATTCTGACAGAATAATTGTTTTATTGTTTTTTTGACTTTCTTAGAATATTTGATGATAAATCGTTGAGTAAAGTTGGAATAAGTTTTTGGAAAGAAGAAAAGTTGATCTCCTAATATTTGTATTCAAATGTTATGGGTTATTTTATTTCATAACTAGTTTAACATAAACTTGAGACTATTGAAACCCATTTTTTTTAGGCTGAGTTACCGTATTTCAATTTCAGCCGTATTGCAGCCGCCCGTGGCTAAGTGGTTAGGTGCGTTGGCTCGTCGCGTCGTGGGTTCGAGTCCTACTCGTGCCCATAAAGAAGAACTGACAAAACTTCCAAGAGTATCAGTCTGTCATGAAAAAGTGCTTCTCAACTTTGCTTGATGAGAGTAAGACACTTTGGCCTTGGCTCTTCAAGAGCTGTCGCGCCACTCTATTTATATATTTTTTACCCAATTTCCATATTTTGTTACTCAAGGTAGATAAGAAAAACCAAACATTTTACTGAATTTTTGAGCAACATGACCACTTTACATCACAGGGAACTGAGCGTTTCAAGGTGATTGTCTATGCCGATGACATTGTAATATCATGTATCCGAGAAACACCTTCAAATTCTTTCAGAACTTCTGCAAAATGCCTTAAACAGGCTCAACAATCAAGCACAGTACTGTAGCCTGGACGTCAATCCACATTAGACAGAACAAGCACTCTTTAGGTGCGAGAAAATACAAAATTCAACAAATTAGCCCACCCACAATTCAAGGAACACCCTGTAACGGTAATTAAGCTGTTCCTATTCAACTATGTGCGATCGTATGCAAATACACCATCATAGCCCTGATCCACAGGATCTCAAGGATTTGGGTGTATGTTGAGTAGGTTGTCCTAGGGGTGAGCTGCGGGTAGGCACGCTAGCATGGCCAATTGGGCTTGCTCGTCGGAGGGGTGGGATCTTGCGGCTTCCCTTGGACTACCGTCGAATAACGTGCCTCGAGTCGAAAATCGCCATACCACAAAATAATCTTCTAAATCTCGTTCCTTCTAGTAGTAGTAGTTGAAATGGTGGCCACGAGCAGTCTAGCTCGGTGACACAATTAGCGCTGAGTTGCGCCGTTTTGATACCATAAAATACTCGCTTGACCTATAAAGTTAAAAGAGGGATTATATATAGTACTGAGTTTTGAGTGCGCCTCAAATCCACTTTGTTGCGTTTAGAAAGGAGATCAAATCTTTGACCTCCAGTTCTGAGAGCTCATTGAGGTCGCTGAAAAAGGACTTTCCCAATATTTTGGCTCTCGTTTTGGCTAGGGCAGGACACTTGCATAAGAAGTGAAGAACAGTTTCCTTTTCTCGCTGGTCCTCACAACTACGACAGAAAGTATTGTGGGGGATGCCCAGCTTAGATGCGTGTTCTCCAACAGGCCAGTGTCCGGTGCATGTAGCAACGACCCTGGCTATGTCTTGCCTGGGTCTGCAAATAAGATTATTAGTACGGGATTTGTTGTAGGTGGGCCATATCCTTCTAGATATGATACAGTTGGTTAGGCTGTTCCACCTGTGGTTTGATTCAGCGAGGAACATTGAGAAGATCTTGCCCTTCATAGCACCAAGAGGAATGTTGACTCTTTCCGCGAGTGAGCTATGAAGGGCTGATCCTTGCCTAGCCAGCTCGTCAGCACGTTCATTGCCCTCATAGCCTCTATGACCCGGAATCCAGATGAGAGTGACCCTGAGTCCAATGTTCATGCCCGCTAACTCACTTCGGCATTGTTGAACTAATGGAGGAGGATGAAGTGGACGAGCCAATCGCTTGAATAGCCGCCTGACTGTCCGAAAAAATAGCTGTATTGCGGTTTTGATTTGGATCTAGTTTTAGTAACTTGCATGCTTCCTTGATCGCGAGTAGTTCAGCTTGAAAAACACTAGCAAAGTCAGGAAGTCGCAAAGACCTGGAGACATTTAAAGACTCGGAGAAAATTCCTGCACCAACCCCACACTCCATCTTCGAGCCGTCAGTGAAAATAGTTGTGTCGAAGCCTCTCGTCACTAAGTACTGAGGTCCACAGTAGGGGTGCAGTTGTCGGTTTCTGTCGAAAAGATGTCCGCTGGGATGAGGTTAGTAATATTACTATGACCATAGGGCCTAGAATACCAACTATTCGATTCCCTAAGTCTCAACGCGCTGCAAGATACTAAGTATTTGATATGCAGGTCTATTGGTAAGAGGTAGAGAAAAACGTTTAGGGCGTCCGATGGACACGAGCGCAAAGCTCCAGTGGAGCCAACACTAGCTGTTCTCTGAACCTTTTTTAGTTTAGTTATGTTGTAGGCTTTACTAAGCGCGGGCCACCAAACAGTCGAACCATAGGACAAGATTGGACGGACCACGGCTGTATACGTCCACAAGATTATCTTCGATTGCAAGCCCCACTTTTTGCCAAAGGTTTTACTGCAGGCATAGAAAGCTATGCTGGCCTTCTTGACCCTTTCTTCGATATTAAATTTCCATTTTAACTTTGGGTCAAGTATTACTCCCAAATATCTAGCGCTGCAAGACAAGGAAAGAGTTTCACCGTTGAGGCGGGGGAGGGTGAAGGGTGGTACTTTTGTTTTCGTAGTAAAGAGCATCAGTTCAGTTTTGCTTTTATTGACACCCAGGCCTCAGCTTGTAGCCCAGTTGCTTACTTTAAGCAATGCCATCTCCGTAATCTCACTAATCACGGAAGTGAACTTTCCTGATACTAGTATCACCAAATCATCTGCGTAAGCAACGGCCTTCACACCACAACTTTCCAGTTTAATAAGAATTTTGTTCATGACCAGAAGCCAAAGAAGGGGGGACAGAACACCCCCCTGAGGTGTTCCCCTGTTTACGCGCCTGGTCAAGTAAGTGTTACCTAAGGTAGCTTGAATTCTTCTATCACTGAGCATGGATACAATCCAATTTCTGATGTAGTCCTCTACATCCTGATCAACTAGTGATTCTTGAATAGATTCTATTAAGACGTTGTCTTAGAAGGTAGCGAGAGTAAATTCTTTGTAATGTATGGTTTTTTCAACTGTACGCACTACCTCATGTAGGGCTGTCTCCGTAGACTTGCCCTAAAGATAAACGTGTTGAGAACTCTCAAGAGGACATACATCTAAAATGCCTCTGATATGGTAATCAAGAATGCATTGTCTTAGGCACGAAGGAAGTAAGGCTTATTGGTCTAAAATCCTTCGCGGATTCATGTCCTCGCCTGCCGACCTTCGGGATAAAAACTACTCTAACATGTCTCCAAGACTCGGGAACATGATTTAGACAGAGACATCCTTTAAAGATCATCTCCAGCCAAGGAATCGCCAGAAATTGCGTTTTCTGAAGCATGATCGGCATTATGCCGTCCAGGCCTGGAGACTTGTACGGGGAAAATGTGTTGATTGCCCCAGCAATATTTTCCTTGTTTATCAAGGTATCGATGTGTTGTATATCCGCCGTCGACGCGCCATTAGAATTAAGAGTTTGAGGGTTGTTATTCTCACAACCCGGAAAATGCGCCGCCAACAGCAGTTCTAGGGATTCTGCAGGAGAGGCTGCCCAGGAATCGCCAGACTTTTTAAGAAAGGAAGGACAACAATGGTCTTTCGATAGGATCTTACTAAGCCTGGCGGATTCTTTTATGTTTTCTATTTTGTGGCAGTAATCCCTCCAGCTTTGCTGTTTAGAATTGGCAATGGCTCGCTTGTAAACTCTTAGACAGTCTTTGTACGGTTGGTAAAATTTGTGTTTGTGGCAAATATTAAAGATCACTCTAGTCTTTTTCCTGAGACTAGACAGTTCTTCATTCCACCACATAGAAGTAGGAGTGATTTGCGACTGTATTTAATAGGGCACGAGACTTTGTAAACCGTGTCAAAAACTCAAAAGCTGCCTCGAAGGTCTTTACTTTAGACTCGAGATCGCTTACCGACTCTGGACACCGACTTGGTGTATTACGCAGTTTCGTGCTGATTATTTGACTGAATTTCTTCCAATCAGTTTTTTTGGGATTTCTGTGGGGGTGGGGAATTTCAGACTCAAAATTTATATTGAAGAGTATCCACCTGTGATCAGAGAAAGAATTCACAAGTGAGACTCTCCAATTTTCCACCATAGAATGAAGATTGTTATTTGATAGAGTAACGTCAAGTACATCTTCCCAACCTTCGAAGTTATCCGAGCTCGGAAAAATGAAAGTTGGGGTGTTACCTCTATTGCATACATTTAAATTATTGTTAATAATGAAATCAAAAAGTGACTCACCTCGTTCATTAATTACCGTGCTGCCCCAAAGAGAATGCCGTGCGTTGGCGTCGCACCCAATCAGGAGGCCTATCTTTTGTTGTTTGGAAGCGGTTACCAGGGTCTCCAACTCTTCCGGCGGTGACTGCCGGTCGTGGCCACAGTAAGCCGATGCCAGAAGTAAGCCCGCATTCCTTCCTTCAGTTCTGACAATCGGGGGTGCTAAGGTTGGGACACAAAAAAGCTTTTAAGTGTTTCTTAGCTAGAATGCAGGTTCTAGGCTTACCTTGGTCGATATTGGGGATTTTATATAAAAGGTCGTATTTGTGATCAAGAAGGCCTCGAACTCTAAGGCCATTCACCCAAGGTTCTTGTACAAACGCTACGTCCAAGTCTTCCTGACTCAGGAAGAACTTTAGATTATCTGAGGCACATTTCGAATGCTTCAGATTAATCTGTATAGAACGCAGCGCGTTTTTTAATTGCCTGAAGAAGGGCCTGCACCTTCAGGGCCCGGCGACTCGCCGGGGACTTCGGCAACAATGATGTCATCGTCAGTCGTGACTTTGCCATCATTATTGTCGCAGTCTGCTCCCTGACTATGCAGGACCTTAATCTTGGCATTTCTAATGCCGAACCGAAGCTTGTATTCAGCCTTCTCAAGGGCCCCCAAGCTTTCCTCGCTAATCCTCAAAAGATAAGACGCGCTGTTCTTCTGCGGCTCTTCAGCCTTGATGACTGTCCAGTCACGCATTGGAACCAACGGGTTTAGCCTCTGAAGACCACGGATCAGCTCCTGTCCGCTTGGCTTGATGCTCATGAGGGGCAACCAAATGCGAGCCTTCGGTTGTCTGGGGATGTCCTTAGCTTGGATAAGCTTAAGTCTCAAGCCTTCCCAGTCATTGCTTATCTTAGCAATGCATGATCTAAGGAAATCCCTGGAAAACACGTCATCACATTTGATTACCCTGTGTCCCCTGAGCACCTCGCCAGAGTCAAAACTAGGGTAGGGACCCTCAATTGCCGAGATTGTGTAAGAAAACACCATCTCCGAGAGCTTGGCCTCGATAGAACTCCACACAGCCAGTAGACCTCTGCTGTTTGTGGAGAGCTCATCCACAACCGATACTTGGAGGTCGTCTCTGACAACCTCACTTAAAGTACGCTGTTGCTACGCTCTGGAAGATGATGCCTTCTCATCTTTTTTAGAGTTTGGTGCATTTGGTTTTGGCTTTTTTGAGGGTTTTACGGTCTCTTCACGAGACCGGTTTCTTTTGTCGGCCTTCTTTTTTGTAGCCAAGAGACTGTTGTATTCATCAACAATCTTTTGGTACATGATCTTGTCCTCGCGATCCTTCTCCGGCATAATTCCAGCCTTCTCATTATCAGCAATCTTGCTAAGAATGAAAGAGGCCTTCTTGAACTGGTTCTTGATGACTAGACGTTTTTTTATTCTTTCCTTTAGCAGCATTGCTATGGCTGGCATTGCTGGTAGAGGAATTTGGATTTTGAATTGGTTGAGATCGAGGCACAGGAGTACTATGGCTGGTACTCGCTGCACTTCCAGTTTTTGCAGGTTGCCCCACAATGGTCTCCTGACTGGAGGCCAAAAGTTCATCCTCATAATCGGCGGATGGTCCTAAGTTCGTCATGTCTGAAACGTCCTGGAAAAAATTATGAGAGTTAATGTTGGTCCCACGAGTAGTACGGAAAGGGAAAGGTCAGCCCCGGCAGAGCCGATATACCGGGGCAAGGCAAGATGTAAGAGCCACCCTGCCAAGGCATGCGAATGAGCTCGTTAGCGACTGGTTTACCCCCCAGCCTTCCATTTCTTCGGCACGGATTATGAAATCGCTCACACCACCACTGAAAATTAGGGACCCCGTATCTATGGTCAAATTGAATTGCTGAGGGTTTAAACTATTGAAGAGCTTAGAAACGCCTCAACAATTCAACCTGACCTTAGCTGATCCCCTTCTTGACATCGCACAAGAAAACTGTGGTGATCATTACCGCCTGGCACCCACTAGGAGGGTTTGATACGAGGATTTTTGCCAGGCCTCGTTCCTTCTAATTTTCCTCATTTTTAACGGCAAGAAAGCTTTTTCATTGGGGCTTATAGGTGTTCTTAGCCCTGGAGTGTAACCCTCCCCTAAGTCGCTACATACATAGTGACTCCGTGGTCACTGCACAACTCCTCCTATTCCAGCAATGACCCCTTATTTGACGTCATCAAATTAATCACACATTAACCTTCATTTTACCCTTTTGCCTTACCCTTTCCTTAAGCTCTCTTACCTTGCTTTAGCAATTCATACTATGGTCGATAATATCCACAAAATAATACTGTAAAGTGTTCATTATTCTTTCAAGATTCTTTTCATTATTTATTAATAATATTAATACACATATAAAAATTTCAAAAACTTAAGCCTAAGATTATTTTAATTGTTTTTGATTCAAGATTAAGAACATTAAAAGTAATGTTTTATCATTAAAAGTGATCAAAATCTAAAAACAGACTATATACCTATAATATATTTAATAACATTAGAGTTCATGAATTCGTTGTCTTAAATCTTAAAAGGTTCTTAGTTCAAAAAAAAAAAAACAATTGTCTCACAGCTGATCATTCATTGAGATCAATGACCTTTTTGGTCGGAACGAAATGAGATACCTTACTAGCAAACGGAACTAATTTAAAAGAGCACGATTTCTATGAATCGATCTCATCAAATTTAGATCTTGACCTACCTCACTCAATGTTCTTATTTACATAGCTGGGCATTAACGGGCATTTTTTCGTTAATCCGTTAATCGTTAATTAACGAAGTTAACATTCCCATTAACGGATTAACTTTTCAGTTAACTTCAAAAAAATGTTAACGATCGTTAAATTTTCCAAAGTCCGTTAATCGTTAATCGAACACAAATACCATATAGATACACATTCAAATTAGATTATTGGTAATTATTTTTATAACTTTTAAAAAATTAGTCAACACCCTTCAGGAAACACAACGGCACGCGACTTGTCTGTTTCGCTGCCTGCCTGTGTTTTTTTTTTTTGGGGTGCTATAGGTATACAGAATATAATATCGCAAATTCAATTGCCGAGCGTTTTTTACTGGCTTCTTTATTGCCAGCAAAAAAAAAATGTTGTTGGTTCCCAATGGAAATTTTTTTTTGCACTAGCGTAACGGGTACAATGGTTGGCACCCCCAATTTTTGTACTAATTATTGGCACCCTTCATGCAATAAGAGATTTCTCAAAAACTACGTTGCCCAGGAATTAAAAATTGTGTGTTTTCATAATCTTTATCAATTCTCCAGAATTCTACATTTTTGTTTAGGCTAATTTAATTCTCAGTTCCTTTTTGTCAGTGAAAGAATGAGGTCGTTTAAAATTAGTGAAAAAAGTGTTAAAAATACAGTGTTCCTGCTAAGAAGACTAGATTTGGTAAGTGTCCGTTCAAGTAGAGGGTGTCTCAGTAAGAGTGCTCTTTTTAACATTGGAATCTTTTTTTTCATGCGAGTGGCAGGCGCGGATCTAGAATTTTATTCCGGAGGGGGTCACAGGCTAGAAAAAATCAAAAATAACAAGAATAACCAAATGAATAAAGCAGGGAAGGTTTAAACGGTTAGACATTTTTCATAAATTCACCTATTCAGAAGTTATATGAGCAAAATTAATTTTTCCATACGTTTTTAAAGAAGTAAAAACAAAGTAATGTGTTTGCTTTTATTCAATATACATACTTTCGAATGAATAAAAAATCAAATTTGACAGAAAAAAATAAACTAGCTTCCCGGGTTCGGGTTTCTTTGTTTTAAACACCCAAATAAATATTTTTTCAGAGCCATTTCGTCATAAGGTTTAAAGTCGATTAAAAAAACTTTTGACTGTGGTAATAAATTTAATGTTTTTGTGCAATAATTAAACAAGTAGTTAGTGAGAAATAAAAAAATTCAAACAATTAAAGGAAGTATCAATAGCGGTGACGTGAAATAACGCACGACGAAATAAGCTATTTTCTGAAACTGAAAATCTGAAAATCTCGCAACACAGTTGGATGTGGAGTTGAAAGTACCACGCGTTATTTCTCGTCAAAAACATCGAGATAACCACCAACAGAATCAAACCCCGGAGGAATATTTCAGGAGAGCAATTTACATTCCACTATTGGACAACATTGTGACGGACCTCATCGAAAGGCTCTCTCCAGACGTGATAAAGCTTTTTGGGTTGAGAATGTTTCTGCCTCAGACTTCCTATACAGCGGAGGTCATTGAAGAAGTTCAGCTTGTAACAGGAACGTACCAGAAGCTTCTGAACTCTCTCCCTTCGAGCGTTATTGCCGAATTTGGGTTGTGGGTAGCTAAAAGGAACCGAATTGTTGAAAACGGCGGTGACCTCCCAGATTCGGTTCCTCTGGCCCTTGATGCGTGTGATGGTAATTTATCCGGCTATTAATACACTGCTTACGATTTTGGAAACGCTCTCTGTTAATGGAGCCACTGCAGAAAGGAGTTTTTCAACTCTCTATCGCCTCAAAACTTGGTTGAGACAGACTCACCTGGCTTGCATTGCTACACATCAATCGTGACATCGAATTAGACAATGATGCGATCATTAACAGATTTGCGAAACAAAATAGAAGATTGCATTTTGTGTTATAAATTATGCTTTTGGTTGGTACTTGCAAACAGATGCTAGCATATAAACTATAGCTACAGTCCAAATATAGCAAAAATAATAAAAAATGTCAGTATTGTGTAAAAAAAATTGTTGATTCTATTTTTTCAGAGGGCAACAGAGTAACTTAATTGTGATCGTTTGGTTAGTTCCCGGTTCTTAAGTTTGCAAATACTAGGTTTTGTTCGCTTGTTTTTTTTTTGTTATTCAGTTTGCAAGATATTGGTTCAGCTCTTTTTTTAAATACAGCCTGTTTGGGAGGGGTCATGACCCCCGTGACCCCCCCCCTCTGAATCCGCGCCTGGCGAGTGGCAATTCTGAAATTTGACATCTGCCACCTCTGTTTATTCTGATTATTAAAAATGGAGTGCTTTTCGAAAGAACAACGCTTTATATTTGTGAATATCTAGGTACTCTCGCAAACTTCGCAAAATTTTCTGCCGAGAAAATTAAAAACACATATTTTATTCCATACTTAATCGGAATATATCTTCTTTAGAGGCCAGTTACAGCTTTAATTGGTTTTCATCATTGAAACACATCATTGAAATTTTTCTGATAGGCAATCATTGAAAATTTCTGTCAGGAATTTTTTTCCTGACGTAATTCAATCATTGGAACTGTGAGAAGTTGAACATTTATGTAGATCATTAAAATTGTACAAAATTGAAACGAAAATCATTGGAATGATTTGTTTAATTTTTTGACATAATACAATCAGCTGTTCAGGAAAATGATTTTACAACCGGAAAATAGAAAAACACATTTTAATGAAAAAATAAGTGTGTAATTGAACTTTTTCATGTCAATAAAAATTCTTGGAGTGATTTCTGATCGATTGGTATATAATTTCTTTTCAAAAGAAAACATATGTCGATTTCCATTGAACCACATGAAATGGACGGCCCGTCGCTACTAAAAATCAATATTTTTTGGTTTCAATGGAAAGGAAAAACGTAGCAATATCTTTTTGTAAGTGTATCTTCGTCCTCGGATGAGGAATGCTTGTAATGATGTCAATGTTATGTGTACCTATTCTTGAGAACACAACGATAAACCTTATTTATTTTCATTATTATTCTTTATTTTCATTATTATCATTTATAATATTCACTATTCTATTATTTATCGTAATTATAACATAACAAAAACGCACTCTCTTCTATTTTCTTTTTCAACACATAATTATTCCATTTGCAAAAACTGTCAAGTTTTTAGGATGTGTTAAAATCAGTGTGAAAATCTGTGTAGATTCGTCTCAAAAGACGAATTCAAAACGAATCAATTCGTCGGGAAAAAACATCAATACTCTTCCCATTGGAAAACGTTTATGAAAAAAATATTGCCGGCCCGTCGACGTTACATCAATGTTTTGGTTCAATGGAAAACCACAATAGTTAAATATCCATTCAAAGATTTTCCGGATCCATTTCAATGATAGCTATAACTGGCCTCTTACAATACAATAAAAATATCACAACTCTGTCATAAAATACTTGTCTTTATTTTTAAATGAAAAAGTGCACTCTTACTGAGGCACCCTATACTTATTTGTTGCAAACGAATTAAAAATTTTCTTACTTACTTACTACCTACCTACCTACACAACATTTTTGAGCTATACAAGGTGTCGCAAAAAAATAATACATATTGCACTTGCACTTGTCATATACTCTAATAAATCGCAAATCTCCCTCGCAACCACCAAAACAAAAAAATATGATAAGAAATTATCGCACATGTGCGATATGCTTTGTACCTCATTCATTTTCTTATCTTGTCATGTCCAACAACAAAAAACAAAAAAAAGCCGCTTACTTACCGCATTCTTTTTATGCGCTTTCTCTATCTCCCGCTCTAACCCTTCTTCTATAATTATGTCATCTGCACATAACTATTTTCTCATCTTGCATCTTTCTTCTACTTCTATGTAAAGCAATATCGAGTTTTCTTCACACTTCTGTGAATTGAAGAACAAAAAGTACATTTTCTGTTGAGGAGAAAAAACAACATCTTTTGTAAGAAAGAGAAGAGAAAGCAAAACAAATTGCAGCACCACCTAGTGGCATTCCTTTGAACCCTGCTTCTTTGTGTGTGTAATCGACCATTCTTTTTTGACAAAAAACGCAAAAAAGACGATTTTTCAAAAATTAAAATAAAAAAGACCATTAGCAAACAAATTATTTTGTTATTTGATTTAAATAAAAAAAATAACAGAAAAAAATAAAAAAAATATGTGCTAGTTTTATTGCCTATATTTCACTTACAATAACCTTACAAATATTGACCTTTTGAAGTTTATTTTTAAATATGTTACAGGTTAAAAATTAAAAAAAAACACCGACGTTAAGTAATACATATATTAATCTTTCATATAAAAAATGTTTCAAAAAATTCAAAAATATATTAATCAATTTCCCGGGCAAACGCGCAAAATGCTAGACAAAAAATAGGTATTTTTTGTGTTTGTGTTAACAAAAACATTTGACAAACATAAAAACAAAAATAAAAAAAAATTACTCCGTTGAAATTACATTTTTAAAGCTTTGAAAAAAGTTAATTTGACTTCACTACCTTTTATATTTTAGAAGTTATACTAAAAAATGCATTCATACTTTTTACGTAATTTGCTGTATTTTTCATTGTTTTTCGAATTTTGTGTGGAAAAAATTATAACGATAATCGAAAAAAAAACACCGACGTTAAGTAACATGATATATTGTCATTATAAAAAAAATATAAAATAAATAAAAATGTAATATTTAACCCATTTCCCAATAGTTAGCGCAAGCGTCTTTCAAAATTTTATAGTTTTTCCGTTTGCTTGTCGGTTTTGAGGTACATCGAATTTTTATTTATTTTTTTTAATTACACAAACATTTGACCCTATTTAATATCAATCGAAAACCGTTTGTTTTATTAAAATATTCGAAAAATTGCGAACGCTACACAGTTTCGCGCGAAAGGCCAACCTTTTTTTACATGGGAAACCCCCCCTTAAGCTAGCCCTAAACGACAAACATCTTTGCTGAACATGCTTGTGCGCGCTATAAATTCGTCGTGTAGGGGATGGTTTGCGAATTGTTCGCTGTTGTCAAAAATTTTCGATTTTCTTGTGTTCGTTCGTTTCGTTGTTTGCCATGTAGGGAAATGTTCGCGAACAAATCTCATTTCTTCTATGAGATAACCATAAGCGCGATGACTTGCTTCTCCTTTTGACACATCCTCACACTTTCAAGAATCAACACGAAATGATGTTCGCCAATTATGTGTTTGCCGTGTAGGGATAGGGAATAACGCAAACGAGCATGATCGGCAAACGTGTTTGTCGTTTAAGGCTACCTTTAGGCAGCTCGAATATGATGATGGGTGTTTGCTGTTGTAGTGTAGTGTAGTGATGTATTGTTGTAATTTTATTTTAATTGCATGTTTTTCATTCATATAATTTTAAGTAGTGTTTAAGTTTCATAGGTTAAGAGTTCAAATATTTTATTCACATCGCGTTGTCCATTGGCATGTACATCCGATTGTATGCGTGCAAATATATATGTTTCTTTATATATAATTGAAACAAAACCAGAACGTGGTTGCTCCTCGCCCCTCTTTTTGATTGTGATTTTGTTCACCAACTTATGTCAGTGTTGCCAATTTTGAGTTCGGCCACGAACTGAAGGTTTCACTAGGGTGCTCCGGTGGACTAACAGGGTGCTCCGATGGACAAGATATCGGCTCGTGTGTCGACGACGACACCCGAGGCCGCGTGCGTCGTCTATAAACGTCTCGCCTCGAAACTTTATCCTACGGAAAATGAAATATACGTGACCTTGTAATGACGCACTAACCGAAACACTTGTTTCTTGTAAGCTTACCTTGTGCGGATTTAGAATATATCTACTTATGTTTTTGGTTTGGCCGGTGTTACCGGTTGTCTTACAGGTTGGTTACGAGGTTGGTTATTAGCCCGGGTGAAGATGGCGAAACAAGTGGCCACTTGTTCCCTCTCAGGTTTAAATCGCGCTTGTAACAGTGTCGATTCTTCCCTTAACACTTATGAAATTGATGGTAAGATCAATACATTGACACCAAGCGAAATCAATTTCGTGTTACTTACGATGATCACAGGAATCACACTTTAATGGCTACTTCCGAATTTACACAAATTTAAAAGAAAACTTATACTCTATAAGAACTTATGTATGAAGAATTTTCCATACTACCGTAGGTATTAAGCAACTTATTTTCCGCGTGGACAACTCTGAGTTTTGCGAAGAGACGGTCTTCTCTCGACGGTGGTGTAGTTAATAAAGAGGAAGTAGATTCCACGGCCATCGACTAACATGGCTGAAAATCATTCGAGACTCGAGCTTTCGCAAGAAGAGTGACATGACATGACAGAATTTTTAAATCTTGATTTAAGGAATAGCCTAAGTCGTTTCGCTGGTATCTTGAATACTGCGTTTAATTTATTTGTACCTTGTAGGTTGAAAAAGAATGTTTCTAAGCCGCCATGGTACAACAAAAGGTTGATTCATCTAAAAAACTTAAAAAACAAATCGTTCGCTACGTATAAAAAGTCAAACACGTTAGATGATAAATAAAAATTTTGTAAACGACGACGTAAGGAATTCATTGTTCTAAGCAAATTCTTGCACAGAAATTATATCTCGAATATGGAGTTTAATTTAAAGAGCGACCCAAAACAATTCTGGAATTTTATTAATTCTAAACGGACGTGCGTCGCCTGGGATTCCATCCTCAATGAATTTCAAAGGGGATGAATCTACGGACATTAATAAAACTCTTGAGCTATTTGCTCAATTTTTTGAATCGGTTTATTCAATGTCAGAGGGAAACCCTGTTTTTTTAAATGAATATGTCCCTAAAGTTGATATCGGTTCAATACAATTGGATTTTCCCGATGTTTTAAAAGGCTTGCAAGATCTTAAGCCAAATCCTAATGCTGGTGTTGATGGCATCCCTGCCCTTTTCTTTAAAAAATGCTCTAATTCTATCTGTCTCCCATTGGTCATGATTTTCGACTTATCTTTGTCTTCAGGTCTGTTTTTAGATGAATGGAAATCTTCTTTTCTCATCCCAATCTATAAGTCCGGTTCAAAAAATAATGTTGAAAATTATAGAGGAATTTGTAAGTTGTCCGCCATTCCTAAACTTTTGGAGAGTTTAGTAAAGAGTAAACTCGATTTTTTCGTTAAAGAACATGTGTGTGAGGCTCAACATGGCTTTATTTCGGGCAGATCAACGATCACTAATTTAGCATGTTTTTCTTCGTTCGTAGTTGATTGTATTGAAAAACAAAGTCAGGTGGATGCTATCTATACCGACTTTAGTAAAACATTTGACTCCACAACATATTGCTTCGTAAGCTTGAAAGATTTGGAATACATTCAAATCTTCTTAGATGGCTCTCGTCTTTCTTAATTGGTAGGGTTCAAAAGGTCAAAATAGACAATCTTACCTCAAGAGAAATCATGTGTACTTCAGGAGTTCCCCAGGGTAGTCATCTTGGCCTACTATTATTTATAATTTTTATAGATGATATTGTTGATTATATAAAATTCAGCAAATGTCTCATATACGCGGACGATCTTAAATTATTCTTGAAGGTGACTTCCGATTCTGACTGCTATAAACTGCAACTTGACCTTGATAATTTATCTCATTGGTGTCTGCAAAATTGCTTAAAGCTGAATGTTAGGAAATGCTTTGTTATCTCGGTCACAAAAAAATTTTCAACTTATGAGTTTGCGTATTTTCTTGATAGTTGCCCTCTGCAAAGAACGGCAAAAGTAAACGATTTGGGTATTTCCTTCGACTGTAAATTTTCATTCGTTCCACATATGGATACAATAGTTGTGAAAGCCAATTCAATGCTAGGGTTTGTTACGGACGTCAGTAAAAATCTGACATGGAATTCCGCATGAGTCCACGCAAACATCCCTGCATCTTTCGAGTTTGAATAACTTGACATAATCATGTTCGAAAACACTTGTTTGACCGGAAATTGGTCCATTTTCTTTTTTTTTGCCTACTTCGTGAAGAGCTCATGATCGAACTTTCTTTTTCTTCACTGATCGTTAACCAGCTCGGACGTAAGTTTAACCAAGTAGTTTCCTCGAAAGTGATTCGAGATTTTGGCTAACCTTTTTTCTGATTCAACAGAACATTAGAAAAAGCCAGGTCAATACCAAACAAAAATCGTTTTGCGGAAAAGAAATAATAAGAAAAAAAAAGGAGAAAACGCAGGTAAAAAGTTTTTCTAGTTCTTAGCTTTACAATTTAGGCCTTATCTAAGAACTCTGTTTCCCACAGTGTGTCGATTTCATTGACTAAAGGGGAACGGGATCTGAGAAAAAAGAAAAAACGCAGTTTTCTTCCCACACCTCCATCGACAAGGAAAAGCCCAGTTATCCCAATTTCAAAGCTTTAAGCAAATTCATCAAAAAGACACTCAAATCGGATTGGAAACTTACCACAACCGCTACTTCACGGAATATTCCTCCCACTTGCAGAACGAGACGAAGATCGCACTCAGTTTCAATTGATCTCGAAACAGCGACGCGTCGTGCTTTAAAACATCCTCGTGCAAAGTGCCGGTAGCGGGCGTTTCGAGGACAAGTGTTTCGTGCAAGTGCGGTGCGAGGCTGTTCACAAGCAAGGGTTAAAATATCCCTGTAGTGCCCCGGAATTAAGAAAAGAAGAAAAATTTGTGTCCTCCTTTTCCTTTTCCCCTTACTTCGTATTTTATTTTATTTTTTCTAATTAAATTGAATTATTGTTATTGTAGGTACTCATAGTTAAATTAAGAAGAAAAATTTGAAGGCTTAAAGCTATTTAAAGCTGGTCAAAGGGGTTCAATCTTGTCCATTAAAAGAGAAGGAAAGAAAAAGCAAAAAAAATAGTGCATGCGGTATATATATGTTTGTGTATTCGGTGTGTTATATGGCCTTGATGATCGACAAGTCTTAATTCATAATAAAAAATTAAACGTAAGAAAGAAAGAACGAAGACAACGAACAGCGGAGCGGAGATTGTGCACAGTACCTGTCCCGTAAGTGGTGAGTTTGTTCTTTAATATTTTTTTTATTGTAAGTCGTAAATCAAACGTCACATCCGAGCTTTTGAGACAGAGCTTATCTCTTGTCAAGCCCAGCTGTCATAACTGAAAATGTTGCATGTATGTATATACCCTAGCTACGTCACATAAATATTTTTTTTTAAATTTAATTATCTAATATTAAGAAAAGTAATTGAAATTCTAAGAACAGCGCAACAAGATTGAACTAAATACTCATTTGTTTTGCCTATATTAAATATAAAACGAGCATGCATTAATATTTACATTTGTAAAGAAAAACTAATTTACGAAAATCGAATTTATACAATGCTAAGACATATTGAAACAATTACAAGCTAATAAATCTTTGAATTAAATGTTTAATATAATGAACTAGATTTAAATCTTTTGTGGGGTTATGTGTGGGTTGGTCATATGGGACTTTCGAAGATTGATAAATTGACGTAAGTTGTTTCATCGAGTGAATTTAGGGATAGCAATCTTGTGATACAGTATTGAGGGGTACACGCTATCAAGGAAGATACATAGTATCAGAGGGAGGGATCGTATACACAAGGTACCCGGGCCAATGAACACCTGTTGTCGCCCAGAGAACACTCGATTGAAGCCTAGTGAAAGATGTCCTTCTGATGTCCCCATCTTCATTGAAATCTTGGCATGATAAAATTCTTTTGTGTGCGTCTGGATACTCACGGACCAAGGACCTCGCCCACCGACGTTCCTAGCTGTGCCTACTGCAAGCATGCCAAGTATGGTCTCGTTGAGTATGGTCCAGTTTGTCAATCAACTGAAATAGTCGCAACAAAAAGAAATGGCGCCCAACTCCAAGGCTTATGTTTTAAGCTTTAGAACAGTGATATCAAGAATTTATTAATTGACAGTAAGTCCCGGAGTTTGCTTCAGAAGGTAACCCGCGTTGCTACTTCAAGGAATAATGTTCAGTTTTGCTGTTTTCAAAGTTCATATTTGTCCGAAATAGTTTTCTTAATATACGGGAAATTCGTTGCATATGAACCTATTTAATTTTTTTTCCTAATAGTGTTGTCTACTTCGCAGCTTCAGTGCTGGAACTATTTAGCCACTAAAATTTCACTTGCTTTCAATCGTGTTCTTAAATCCATTATGTCTGTCCGTTTATAATATTAGAACAAAAATCTCACGACCAACCACAATAACCCCCAAACCAATGACAAAAATATAAATCTAGAAAACAAATTATTGAAAAACAGAATTCATTTTTGAAAACTTTTCTGAAACATTAAAATAACCTTAAATAAAAATAAATTAGAAATTAAAATGAATAGTAGTAGAGCACCCTACACTCGTTCGAGAGGAAAATTTAACAATTCTAGGGGTCAATACTCTTCCACCTCTAATAGAAACTCTCTAGGTACATACAATAACAATTCCCAGTCAAACTTAAATCAAAGAGCACATGTGGTGCAACACACTCCTCCACCAAGAAATTTACAGAATCCAATGGAAGAAGGAGGGCAAAACATACAAAATCAAATGATAAATCAGGAAACTAGTTCAGGAAATCAAAACAGTATCCAGGATCAGATTTTAAACCCTGATCAAAATCCTCAAATCAGAGATGAGAATGTTCAAAACGCCAATCACAATCGGCTTGATTCAGTTGAGGTCGAAATAAATAAATCCAACAACGAAATGGCAGATTCAGTTTATCAGGAACGACCTCATTGCAGCAGACAAGGTACTGCACAAAATGCAGTTGAAAATGTCGGCCAGATAGGCAGTGCCTCGAGATCTGATAATTATGATATACTTACTCTAGCTTCAGCTTTTGAACGCATTATGGAGGCTAATAACAAAGTTGTTATAAGTGAAATGAAGTCGATTAAGGATTCCTTAAATCAGAAGCTAGAACAGATAAATATTCCCTTAATTCAACAAGCTCAAACCCAAACTCAAAATTTAAATTTACCAAACACTAACCCTCGAGTAGACTTTGAGCAATTTCTTCAGAACGCGTCGTTCTCTACACAAAACCGAGTACCTTTAAGCCACCAAACTTCCGATTCGCAACCTTCAATTGTCAACACAAATTGTAAAGTCGAGAAATGGAAAATTTCCTTCGATGGTACAGAAAACGTGCATGACTTTTGGTTTAAAGTAGAAACCTTGAAGGAAAGATCTCAATCCACCTGGGATCATGTTCTGGCGAACTTTCATGTTCTTTTAAAAGGTAAGGCTGAATCCTGGTACTGGTTTTTCCTCAAAAAGAATCCAGCCGTTTCTCATGACAGTCTTAAGTATGCAATTATTAAAGAGTTTAGTAAAACCGAGAATGAATACGAAAAGATTTTACGAATGGTTTCGCGACGTCAAGGCTTTAAAGAGACATTTGATGACTTTTATACAGAGATCTTACGTCTAAATGCCAGATTAAAAGAACCTTTGTCGGATACAAAGTTGATCGATTTGATCAAAAAGAATTCGAAAGAGAATTTAGGTGCTTTGCTTTTCCCATATCAAGTTACGTGTTTAGAACGAATGAGGGATGTAGCAAGGCAAGGTGAAGCTTTCTTGCAGCACCAAGCGACTCAAAAATCTTGGTATTATAAGCGAAATGTTAGTGAAATTGAACAGGACATTGACTCGTTAGAAGACAAAGCATGTGAAGGTCCAGAAATAGAGGCTTTCGCAAAAATCACCAAGCCTAGTTCCAAACCTCTTGATACATCCAACTTCACATGTTGGAACTGTCAAAAGGTAGGTCATTCGTTTTATGATTGTCCAAGCGAAAGACGAAGTCTCTTTTGTTATCGATGTGGTGAGAAGAACGTCACAACCGTATCGTGTTCAAGGCATGGTTTAAACCAGAAAGTAAGCGAGTTGACAGCCGGGGGCACTCGTTCCATAAACGCGACCCCGAGCCAATAAGACATACAGTTGCATCCTCAGAAAGTCACAGACAATCTGAAGATGCACACCCAAAAACATCGGATAGTCCTGAATTAGAAATAAAATCAATTCTTAAAAGACCGGACATTCAAAATGTGGATGTTCTTATCCAAGAAATTCCCCAGCCTTCTTTCCACGAAAGAATGAATCGTTACCAGCAAGCTAGGAACCGAATATTCACTAATTCCACCCCAACAAAAATAACTAAGTGTAGGAATCGATATCTCGCCAGAAAAAACAGAAGAAAGGCAATAGAATCTACAACTCTAGACGAGTTGAATGATTTGAGATTATATCTCAACATTCAAATCGGCAATGAGAAGGTGTCGGCATTGTTAGATTCAGGTGCGGAAATTAGCGTGCTAGGAAAAGACTGTTTGGATCTTTTGAAACGCAATTCTATATCAATAAAGCCACTTAAGTCGAACATCTGTACAGCTGATGGCACAAAGCAAGAGGTCCTAGGCTTCTCCAAGATCCCAATTAGTTTAAACAATAAAACAAATGTCATTGATTTTTATATTGTTCCGACCTTGAAACAACAAGCTTATCTTGGTATAAACTTTTGGCGAGCTTTCCACATCAAGCCAATGATTGAGCCTGAAATATCCTGCTTAGAAAGGGAAAGCCCTGATCCAAAAGTCCACAACCTAACCGCTAAGCAGAGTGAGAACTTGAGCAAAGTCATAGACTTATTTCCATCTTTCTCAAAGTTAGGTCTTGGCAAAACTCACTTGGAAGAGCACGTGATTCACACGGGGGATGCTGTCCCAATAAAGTCAAGACACTACCCGCTTTCTCCACCTCGACAAGCGGAAGTCTATGCAGAAATCGATAGATGGATGCAAATGGGTATCATCCAAGAGAGCAACAGCCCTTGGAGTTCTCCAGTTGTTTTGGTGAAAAAACCTGGTAAGAATCGACTCTGCATAGATTTCAGGAAGCTAAATAGTATAACCAAGGATGATGCATATCCTCTCCCACACATCTCAGGTTTATTGAGTAGGTTGAAGGATACGCACTACATTACCGGTCTTGATCTTAAGGACGCATTCCACCAGATTCCCCTCTCTGAATCATCTCGCGAGAAGACAGCTTTCGCTGTGCCCGGCAAGCCTTTAATGGAATTTGTAGTCATGCCATTCGGCCTTAAAGATGCTTCGCAAAGGATGACACGTCTTATGGACAAGGTCATACCTTCTAGGTATAGAGAGAAAGTATTTGTATACATAGACGATTTACTCATATGTACAGAATCTTTTGAGGAACACTTGACTCTTTTGTCAGAAGTAGCAAAATGTCTCAGAGATGCAAAGTTAACGATTAACGTGGAGAAGAGCAGGTTCTGCCAGAGAGAAATGAAGTTTTTGGGATACATTGTCGGCCAAGGTTGTCTCAAAACCGATCCCACGAAAGTGGAAGCCATTAGCGAGTTCCCTCTTCCACAAAGTGCTAGGCAAGTACGACGATTTCTCGGCATGGCGGGCTGGTATCGCCAGTTCATCCCAAACTTCTCAAATCTCTCTGCTCCGTTATCAGATTGCTTGCGAAAATCAAAAGTGTTTCACCTAACTCAGGAAGCCATTGACTCATTCCAGAAATTGAAAGATGCATTGTCAATGGGTCCAGTTCTGGCGCAACCTGATTTCTCAAAGCCTTTTGTTGTTCAGTGTGACGCATCGAGTGCGGGAGTTGGTGGCGTACTATACCAACTCGATGATCATGGACATGAACACCCGATTGCCTATGTGTCACAAAAACTGAACAAGGCCCAAAAGAATTATACTGTGTCAGAACAGGAGTGTCTTGCAGTGATCATAGCTGTGGAAAAGTTCAGGCCGTATATTGATGGGCTGCCCTTTAAAGTTGTCACCGACCACTCAAGCCTTAAGTGGCTCATGTCACAAAAGAACTTGAGTGGTCGGCTAGCTCGATGGAGTTTGCGACTCCAAGCATTTTCCTTCACTATGGAACATCGAAAGGGCTCCCTTAATATTGTGCCTGACACGCTGTCCAGAGCAGAAATAGCGGAAGTAGAGATGCAACAGGCGCAAGAAATTGAGCTCAGATCACCTTATTTTCAGTCCAAGGAATACGAAGATCTTAAACAGAATGTAGCAAACAACCAAGATAATCTTCCAGATGTTGTTATATCAGATGGTTATGTTTACAAACGGGTTAGGTTTCGCTTAGGCTTGCCAGACGAAGAGGAAAGTTTGTGGCGTCTTTGGTTGCCAAAGGAACTCTCGATACAAGCTATTGCAAATGTTCACAACACCAAAACCGGATGTCATGGAGGCATCGACAAGACATTGTTTCGCGTGAAACAAAAATATTTCTGGCCAGGCATGGTTAAGCAAATCAGGGATTTTGTTAAATCGTGTGACACCTGCAAAGAAATTAAAGCTCCTTGTACGTCGCTTAGACCGAAAATGGGTGCACAAATCGTGACTGAACGTCCAATGCAAAGACTTTATATTGATTTGCTAGGACCATACCCGCGTACAAAATCAGGCAACACAACCATATTCATAGCCATAGATCACTTCACTAAATTTGTCTTTTTGAAGACACTCAGGAAAGCTTGCGCAAAGTCTATATGCAGCTACCTCGAAAATGATGTTTTTCAACTGTTTGGATTCCCAGAGCATGTCCATAGTGACAACGGCAGACAGTTTGTGTCCAAGGAATTTGCTAAGCTCATGGAGTCTCACAACATCAAACACACCAAGACAGGTTTATATTCGCCTCAGGCGAATAGTTCTGAGAGGGTGAATAGGGAAATTTTGTCCAAAATTAGAGTCTTTATAAAAGAAAGGCACGATGAATGGTACAGATATGTTCCAGTAATAGGTGCTATCTTAAGGAGTGACTATCATTCGTCCATCAACTGTTCACCTTACTATGCATTGTTTGGACAGCACATGATATCTAATGCATCTGAATATTCAATTTTAAGAACGCTCAACTGTCTGAATGAGCCAGACATGCAGACGATTTCGAAATCGGACAAAATTCTTTTGATGAGGGAGAGAATTAAAGAAAATCTGCATTCTGCTCATTTGAAGGCTGAAAGGTCTTACAATTTGAGGGCGAAAAGCATTACCTTCGTTCCAGGTCAGGAAGTTTTTCTTTGAACAAAGTTCCTTTGCAAAATCAAAAAATGCTAAGTTTACACCAAAATTCATTAAATGTCGAATTCGAAAACGAGTAGGTTCCTGTTTGTATGAGTTGGAAAACTTGAATGGCAAACTAATTGGAAAATATCATGCCAAGGATATTAGACAATAGATGTCCTTGCCCTTTATATACGAGTTTACTGACCTACCGTTATTCCTTTTCGTTTCCTGCCATTAATGTTGGAAACAAAAAAGGTTTGTTACGGACGTCAGTAAAAATCTGACATGGAATTCCGCATGAGTCCACGCAAACATCCCTGAATCTTTCGAGTTTGAATAACTTGACATAATCATGTTCGAAAACACTTGTTTGACCGGAAATTGGTCCATTTTCTTTTTTTTGCCTACTTCGTGAAGAGCTCATGATCGAACTTTCTTTTTCTTCACTGATCGTTAACCAGCTCGGACGTAAGTTTAACCAAGTAGTTTCCTCGAAAGTGATTCGAGATTTTGGATCGTTTTGCGGAAAAGAAATAATAAGAAAAAAAAAGGAGAAAACGCAGGTAAAAAGTTTTTCTAGTTCTTAGCTTTACAATTTAGGCCTTATCTAAGAACTCTGTTTCCCACAGTGTGTCGATTTCATTGACTAAAGGGGAACGGGATCTGAGAAAAAAGAAAAAACGCAGTTTTCTTCCCACACCTCCATCGACAAGGAAAAGCCCAGTTATCCCAATTTCAAAGCTTTAAGCAAATTCATCAAAAAGACACTCAAATCGGATTGGAAACTTACCACAACCGCTACTTCACGGAATATTCCTCCCACTTGCAGAACGAGACGAAGATCGCACTCAGTTTCAATTGATCTCGAAACAGCGACGCGTCGTGCTTTAAAACATCCTCGTGCAAAGTGCCGGTAGCGGGCGTTTCGAGGACAAGTGTTTCGTGCAAGTGCGGTGCGAGGCTGTTCACAAGCAAGGGTTAAAATATCCCTGTAGTGCCCCGGAATTAAGAAAAGAAGAAAAATTTGTGTCCTCCTTTTCCTTTTCCCCTTACTTCGTATTTTATTTTATTTTTTCTAATTAAATTGAATTATTGTTATTGTAGGTACTCATAGTTAAATTAAGAAGAAAAATTTGAGGGCTTAAAGCTATTTAAAGCTGGTCAAAGGGGTTCAATCTTGTCCATTAAAAGAGAAGGAAAGAAAAAGCAAAAAAAAATAGTGCATGCGGTATATATATGTTTGTGTATTCGGTGTGTTATATGGCCTTGATGATCGACAAGTCTTAATTCATAATAAAAAATTAAACGTAAGAAAGAAAGAACGAAGACAACGAACAGCGGAGCGGAGATTGTGCACAGTACCTGTCCCGTAAGTGGTGAGTTTGTTCTTTAATATTTTTTTTATTGTAAGTCGTAAATCAAACGTCACATCCGAGCTTTTGAGACAGAGCTTATCTCTTGTCAAGCCCAGCTGTCATAACTGAAAATGTTGCATGTATGTATATACCCTAGCTACGTCACATAAATATTTTTTTTTAAATTTAATTATCTAATATTTATATAATACGATTGAATTTTTTTCAAAAACAAAAACATTAAAATCGGACTTAAACGAAATCACAGGAAACGAAATAAACTTAAAAGAAATAAGAATAAAATAACATGAAGACAGATTATCTTTGATAAGAAAAAAATTAAAACAATGTGTTTTTCGTAGACTTGTACTGTTCAAGGTGGATGCGCTTAGGATAAGGCAAAGTAAAACTTCTTTAGTCAGAAGCTGGAGAGCGCATGTTTTTCTAGCAAACGCTAGACTCAATGCCAGAACTCTCCTAAGCCATCCACTTGCTTGCATAGCAACGAAACGTGTTCGACAAGGGAATAGAGTCTTGCACACACAAAAAATTACATCACCGCAGTCGAGAAAGCAAGAAAACGAAGAAAAAAACAACGAAAGAAAGGAGCGAGTTTAATACGTCCGACACCTTGATCACCAAACGAGAAAATTTCGATCAAAGCAGTGACCGCCTGCACAAGTAAAATTCTTGACGAGCTACGCTATAACTTAATACATTTTAAATTAAACATAAATACATTTTTTTTTGTAAATTAAAATCTTGGTTCAATCATATAAGTAAGGTAAAAGTTATAGATTTGTTAACCTTCCTATACTCGCGCATTGGTGTCTCAGACCGACAAATCATTAATTCTTAGTTTTCTTGAAAAATAAAATCGCTGTCTTTTTGAAATTCTGAGTAGCTTCCTAAATATGTATTTTCTTTCGATTAGATGGGCGCAAGCGCACCTGTTAGGTAGACTTGTTGTATACTTTGTTAGTTTTCGGTCTGTCAGACCGACGCGAGTACAGGTGTTAGAGTTTTTGGTTAAGTAATTTTCAAATTTTAGAAGAAACAGTGGGTGGTAAATTTTGTATTACGTTAGGGGTGTTTATATTTTGCATATGCTTATGTGTATGTATATACTTTATATATATGTATATATATATTTTTCATATATAACATTTCTAGGAACCGTTTTGAATTGGTTTTTTGAGCATGCACTAATGGTATGTTCAGATTGCTACGATTTGAACAATTATGAAAACTAAATCTCTTTTTATACTTTTTTATAATTATTGTTATTTGTTTTCAATGAATTAATAATTTTTTTTTGTTTTTTATTGAGACAAATATTTATTTTTATTTTATAAGTTGAGGTCCAAAAAAAAACTGAATTTTTTGAGAGGTTTGCATAAAATGTAATTGCTACCGAATAAAGTTTAAAGTTGCTATGTTTTTCTATTTGTTTCATTTAAATATATTACTTTCTTTATAATAAACCGCAAAAACAATTTGGAAAATACATATTCACGAAAATTTAGACGAGATAAGATTTCGGTCTGTGAGACCGTGCGCGAGTATACGTGTACTGTCAAACTGCGCGAGTATAGAAAGGTTAAAGGAGGAAAGTTCAGAAAAATAATCTTAAAAGAGTGAGAATAAGAAAAAAAAAACAAGTTAAATGCAAAATTAATAGTATAAAAAAAATAAGTACAAGAATCATATTTAATCTAATCATTTTAAGAAGAATTTAAACAGAGAAGGCAACGCGACGAACTTTGTGCACAAATTTCGGATGGGAGCACCTCTATTTGTGAAAACAACAAGCACTTGATAAATGAGTGAGTACCTTTTTTTCTTGTATTATTTTCTTAAACCTATTTTTTGCATTATTAGTTGTAAGAAAGAAATATATACATACATTTATAATTTGATAAAAAGAAGTCCTCTTGAACCAAATCCATAACAAAGAAACAAAAAAAACGAATTAAAAAGAATGAAAAAAAGATTGAGCCATGATGACGTTACGCAATAATTTTTTTGTATAATTAAAGAAAAATGAATTCTTTTGAATCAAATTTATAATAGAGTCTGAGAAATAAAGCATAATGTATTAATCTGAAAAACATAATCTTTGAAGTGATGTGGAGTGAGAATTGCAGTATGAATTGAAATGGATTTGTCAGTTTTGGGACTGTCTTGATAAACTTCGAGGAAGAGACAGTCAAGGAATGATGACGTTTCATCGTCATAGAGGGAGGGAGTCCTCAAGAGGTCACAAAGACACCTATGTGATCGGATCATTTATATATATTTATAAATGCAAACTTGTACATGGTTCAATCATTCTTTTTTTTCGCATAGCACATTTCGAGTTCTAACCTATTATGTCTCAGTGGTCTTTGGGTAAGAAAGATCATTATGGCACATCCATTTTTTTTCTCTTTGGCACGATAATAATTTGTGGTCAGGAAGACTGTGTAGCAAGAACTCACCCATCGGCGAGCTTAGTTCGAGCATCTGCGAGCGTGCCTCCCAGCTACACACCGATTAAAGCCTTTTGCTAAAAACAAAAACAAGAATAAATCGTCCTGCATCCCACAATTTATACAATGCTAAGACATATTGAAACAATTACAAGCTAATAAATCTATGAATTAAATGTTTAATATAATGAACTAG